>PVKV010026667.1:0-27617 GCA_004027835.1 Alouatta palliata
AGCAATTCTCCTGCCTCAGCCTCCCGAGTAGCTGGGACTACAGGCACGTGCCACCACGCCCAGCTAATTTTTTTGTATTTTTAGTAGAGACGGGGTTTCACCATGTTGACCAGGATGGTCTCGATCTCTTGACCTCGTGATCCACCCGCCTCGGCCTCCCAAAGTGCTGGGATTACAGGCGTGAGCCACCGCGCCCGGCTATTTTCTCATTTCATTTCCAATTTTGTTAGAAATGGTCTTTAGAGTCAGGCGCGGTGGCTCATGCCTATAATCCCAGCCCTTCGGGAGGCCGAGGCGGGCGGATCACGAGGTCAGGAGATTGAGACCATCCTGGCTAACACGATGAAACCCCGTCTCTACTAAAAATACAAAAAAATTATCCAGGTGTGGTGGTAGGTGCCTGTAGTACCAGCTACTCAGGAGGCTGAGGCAGGAGAATTGCTTGAACCTGGGAGGTGGAGTTTGCTGTGAGCCAAGATTGCACCACTGCACTCCAGCCTGGGTGACAGAGGGAGACTCCACTCAAAAAAAAGAAAAAAGAAAAGGTCTTAAGAAAGTATTTTCAATCCAAGTCAAGGCACCAAAAAAAAGAAAAACAAAAAAAAGAAGCTATTTTCAATATTTCAAGAAGTCCAAATCCTACAGGCTTGCATTAACTAGCAAAATAAAATGATCCAAGCTTTCCTGCTTTGAGCTAAAATGCTATCAGCTCAGTGGGGTAATGGTAGTGATCTCCTGCTGATACGAAGCTCTGGTAGTAGCTTGAAAATTGTTAATGTGTAAAGAGTGGGGTTACAATTTTGTCACCACTTAAAGGCAGATATTCTCAATAGACATCGCTTTTTAAAACGGGGATCTGTGTTGAAGGTGGTGGTGTTGGGGCAAACAGAGGGGTCCTTGATCAATAACAATGGCCAGTCACCGTAAAGCTGTGTTAGGAAATGTCTTCTAGCTTTTGCTGTTTTGTGTTAACCCTTGTCAGCTTGGACAGAAGAGCCCTAACCTGTTTAGCAAGAAATAGGTCCACTGTTTTTGTCCTGGATTGCCTGCAGCTGTTATTTCTAAAAGTTCTAAAAGTTCAGTTACCATAGATAACTATGTGAAAGCCCCAGAACATCTATTAACTTTGAACAGAGTGAATCTGGATGGAGGTGCGGCAAAGTGGAAGAGCAAGGTGTGACTCATTCATTCATTCTTTCTTTAAATGCCCCCTTTTTTTTTTTTTTTTTTGAGACCGAATCTCACTCCGTTGCCAGACTGGAGTGCAGTGGTGCAATCACGGCTCACTGCAACCTCTGCCTCTTGCCTCGGCCTCCTGAGTAGCCGGGACTACTGGCGCCTGCCACCACGCCCAGCTAATTTTTGTTCGTTTGTTTTGAGACAGATAGGGCTTTGCTTTGGAGCCCAGGCTACAGTGCAGTGGTACAATGAAGGCTCACTACAGCCTCTACCTCCTGGGCTCAAGCCATCCACCCACCTCAACCTCCCGATATTAAATGAGTTTTGAACACTCCTTAGTACCAGGCATTGGGGATACATAGATGAGGAGGAACAGTAGATTGCTGAAAAGTCAAGTAGGCCTATGTTTTAATAGTATCTCTGCCTTTTAGTAGCTCTGTGATGTTAGCCAGTCACTAAGCCTCTCTGAATCTCATGAGCAGAATGGGGTTACTAATAGCTCCTTTGCAGGGTGAGGCTTTGGATATAGGGCAGGTGCTACAGAGATGTTAGTTTCCGCCAGGCACGGTGGCTTATGCCTGTAATTTCAGCACTTTGGGCGGCCATGGCGGGCGGATCACCTGAGGTCTGGAGTTCGAGACCAGCCTCACCAACATGGAGAAACCCCGTGTCTACTAAAAATACAAAATTAGCGGGTTGTGGGTGGGGGCGCACACCTGTAGTCCCAGCTACTTGGGAGGCTGAGGCAGGAGAATCCCTTGAACCCGGGAGGTAGAGGTTGCAGTGAGCCAAGATTGCACCATTGCACTCCAGCCTGGGCAAAGAGTAAAACTCCATCTCAAAAATAAATGTTAGTTTCCTTCCCGCTAACCCCGGCTCAGCCATTTACTGGCCCTGTGGCCTGGGAGAAGATCTCTAACTTCTTGGAGCTTCCATTTCCTCATAGGTATCTCTAAAGTTGCTTCTACATCGGGGAGCCTTGGGCCCTGATGGGTTAAATATGGAAGCTCTGAGAAGTCAGGTTGGCTGCTCCCGCTCCTTCCTTCCCAACCAAGACAAACCCGGAAGTACAGGCTCTTTCTGACAACAGCAACCCCCAGCCACAGGTTCTCCGGGGCAGGGCAAATTTCAGATGTGAGTCCCGTGCTTGTCAGACCAGATTTCCTGCTTTGGGGCTTGAGAAATCCAGTTGCCTTAAACTGACCTTTCTCTGGGCCCCTCTTCTTGCACCAGGTGGAGAATCTGTAAAACAAAAGCTGGTCAGTCCATAGACCGATGGCCTCTTAGAAGACAGCAGTGGCAGTCACTACGTAGTGCTGAGTCCCAGGAGCCTGGTATTAGGTTTTCCATGGAGCTTTCTGTTTTTCTTTCTTTCTTTTTAGAATTCAGGTGAAATTCACATAACATAAAGTTAATCATTTTTAAGTGTACAGTGGCCAGGTATGGTAGGTCATGCCCTTAATCCCAGCACTTTGGGAGCTTAGCTGAGCTCAGGGTGAGACTCCATCACCATATATATATATATATATATATATGTATTTTTTTTTTTTTTTTTGAGACAGAGAATTGCTCTGTTGCCCAGGCTGCAGTGCAGTGGCACAGTCTCAGCTCACCTCTGCCTCCCGGGTTCGAGTGATCCTCCTGTCTCAGTCTCCTGAGTAGCTGGGATGATAGTGGCTTGCCACCATGCCCAGCTAATTTTTGTTTTGTTTGTTTATTTATTTATTTATTTATTTATCGATCTGAAGCTCTGTTATTGTTGCCCAGGCTGGAGTGCAATGGCACATATTGGCTCACCACAACCTCCACCTCCTGGGTTCAAGCAATTCTCCTGCCTCAGCCTCCTGAATAGCTGTGATTACAGGCATGCACCACCATGCCCAACTAATTTTGAATTTTTCGTAGAGACAGGGTTTCTCCGTGTTGGTCAGGCTGGTCTCGAACTGCCGACCTCAGGTGATCCACCAACCTCGGCCTCCCAAAATGCTGGGATTACAGGCATGAGCCACCGTGCCCGGCCTTCTGTCACTATTAAAATAAATAAAATAAAGTGTACAGTTCAGAATCCTTTAGTACATTTACGTTATACCCCATACCTGCTAAGTACTCGCTCTTCATTCCACCTGCTCCCACCCCCAGGCAACCGCAAATCTGCTTTCTGTCTCTATGGATTTACCTATTCTGGACACTTCATATGAATGGGATCACACAATATGTGACTTTTTGTGATGTGTCTTTCACTTAGCATAATGGTTTTTTGTTTTTTCTGAGACAGGGTCTCATTCTGTTGCCCAGGCTGGAGTGTAGTGATGCAATTTCAGCTCACTGCAGCCTCAGCCTCTCAGGTGATCCTCCCACCTCAGCCTCCCAAATAGCTGAGACTTAAGGTATGTGCCACCATGCCCGGCTAATCTTTGCATTTTTTGTAGAGACAAGGTTTCACCTTGTTTTCCAAGCTGGTTTCAAACACCTGAGCTCAAGCCATCCTCCTGCTTCAGCCTCCTGAAGTGCTAGGATTATAGGTATGTGCCACTGTGCCTGGCCAGCATAATGTTTTTGAGGTTCATCTACCCTTTGGCATGGAACAAGCCTTCATTCCTCTTTATGTCTGAATAATATTCCATTGCATGGATATACGTCACATTTTATATAGCCCTTCACCAGGTGATGGACATTTGGGTGATTTCCACCTTTGGCTGTCACAAGTGGTGCTGCTATAAACATTTATGTACAAGTATTTGTTTATTTATTTATTTATTTTTGAGACAGAGTCTGACTCTGTCACCCAGGCTGGAGTGCAGTGGCATGATCTTGGCTCACTACAACCTCCGTCCCCCAGGTTCAAGCAATTCTCCTACCATCGGCCGGACGTTGTGGCTCACACCTGTAATCCCAGCACTGTGGGAGGCCAAGGTGGGTGGATCACCTGAGGTCAGAAGTTCGAGACCAGCCTGACCAACATGGTGAATCCTCCATCTCTACTAAAAATACAAAATTAGCTGGGCGTGGTGATGCATGCCTATAATCCCAGCTACTCAGGAGGCTGAGACAGGAGAATCACTTGAACCCAAGAAACGGACGTTTTGGTGAGCTGAGATCACACCATTGTACTCCAGCCTGGGCAACAAGAGCGAAACTTTGTCTCGAAATAAAATAAAATAAACCATCCAGCCATCTTTGGCTCTCTCTCATACTCCACATCCAACCCCTCAGGAAATAAAGCTGTATATATCTCTCTCTCCAGAATTTAGGAGTCTGAGGCAGGAGACTCACTTGAACAGGAGCCTTACTTGAACCCAGGAGTTTCAGGTTGCAGTGAGCTATGATTGCACCACTGCACTCTAGCCTGGGTAACAGAGTGAGACCTTGTCTCAAAATATGTATCCCCAGAATCCAACCATTTGTCTTTGTCACCACCTCTGCTACACCTCGGCACCTAGTACTGGGTTCTCTCTGCCTCTCTCTCCCTTTGTTCTTTACAGTCTGCTCAGCCAGGCAGCTGGGGTTAGCCTTTATTTTAATAATCTGAAGCCAGGTGTGGCAGCTCATGCCTGTAATCCCAGCTCTTTGGGAAGCCAAGGCAGGTGGATCACTTGAGGCCAGGAGTTCAAGACTAGCCCGGCTAACATGGTGAAACCCTGTCTCTCCAAAAAAATATAAAAAATTAACCAGGCATGGTGGCCCACTCCTGTAATCCCAGCTACTCGGGAGGCTGAGGCACGAGAATTGCTTGGGCCTGGGAGGCAGAGGTTGCAGTGAGCCGAGATTGCACCACTGCACTCCAGCCTGGGTGACAGAGCAAGACTCCATCTCAAAAAAACATTATTAAAATTATTTATTTATTTTTTGACACAAGGTCTCACTCTGTCACCCAGGCTGGAGTACAGTGGTGCAATCACAGCTCACTGCAGCATTAAACTCCTGGACTCAGGTGATCCACCCACCTCAAATTCCCCAAGCAGCTGCACATTACCACTCCCACCTACTTAAAAACAATTTTTTTTTCTTTGTAGAGACAGGGATCTTGCTGTGTTGCCCTGGTTGGTCTTGAACTCCCGGCCTCAAGCATTCCTCCTACCTCACCCTTCCAAAGTGTTGGGATCATAGGCATGAGCCACGGTGCCCAGTCCCTGAGTTACATTTTTTTTTTTGACCTCGTGATTCACGTGCCTCTGCTTCCCAAAGTGCTGGGATTACAGGCATGAGCCACCACACCCGGTCCCCTGAGTTACATTTTAAAGGCTAACCCAGCCTGGGTGACAGAGCAATACTCTATCTCTGAAAATAATAAAAGAATAATAACCCAAAATATAAGTTGGATCGTGTTGCTTCTATGCTCAAAACCCTGCTGTAGCTTCTCTTGGAGTAAAAGCCAAGCTCACAATGGCTGGTGATGCCCTGTGTGATTTGGCCACCTTACCTCTGACTTCCTCTCGTCACTTTCCCTAGCTCACTGCACTCCCGCCACCCCACCTGGCGAAACTCACACTGGCCCGTTCCTTCCGTCCAAATACTCTTTCCTGAGATCCGGCACATCTGTCTCCCTCCCCTCCAGTCTTTTCATTTTTTTCTTTTTCTTTTTTTGAGACAGAATCTCACTCTGTCACCCAGGTTGGAGTGCTGTGGTGCAATTTCCATTCAGTGCAACCTCCCAGGATCAAGCGATTCTCCTGTCTCAGCCTCTCGAGTAGCTGGGACTATAGGTGCGCACCACCACCCCCAGCTAATTTTTGTATTTTTAGTAGTGAAGGGTTTCACTAAACGAGTTTCACTCTGTCACATGTTATGTGTTTATCGTCCCTCTCCTGTGTCTGAACTTAAACCCCACGAGGGAAGGGTCTCAGCACGTTTTGTCCAGTGCCTAGAAAGGACCCTGCATATAGTAGACACTTGCTGCATATTTGTTGAGTTAGTAAACAATACTGCTAACAATGGTGATGGCCATTGGCTCACACCTGTAATCCTAGCACTTTGGGAGGCTGAGTGGAGGGGTAGATCGCCTGAGGTCAGGAGTTCAAGACAAGCCTTGCCAAAATGGTGAAACCCCATCTCTACTAAAAATGCAAAAGTAGCCAAGCATGGTGGCGCATGCCTGTAATCCCAGCTACTCAGGAGGCAGAGGCAGGAAAATCACGTGAACCTGGGAGGCAGAGGTTGTAGTGAGCTTAGATTGTGTCACTGCACTCAAGCCTGGGTGACAGAGCGAGACTCCATCTCAAAAATAAAATAAATAGCTGGGCGTGGTGGCTCACGCCTGTAATCCCAGCACTTTGGGAGGCCAAGGCGGGTGGATCACGAGGTCAAGAGATCGAGACCATCATGGTCAACATGGTGAAACCCCGTCTCTACTAAAAATACAAAAATTAGCGGGGCATGGTGGCACGTGCCTGTAGTCCCAGCTACTTGGGAGGCTGAGGCAGGAGAATTGCTTGAACCCGGGAGGCGGAGGTTGCGGTGAGCCGAGATCGTGCCATTGCACTCCAGCCCGGGTAACAAGAGCGAAACTCTGTCTCAAAAAAAATAAATAAATAAAATAAAATAAAATAAAATAAATAATAAAAAGTACAACAAAATATTTTTTAAATTTAAAAAATATAAAAATAGTCTGGGTGCGGTGGCTCACGCCTGTAATCCCAGCACTTTGGGAGGCCGAGGCGGGCGGATCACGAGGTCAAGAGATCAAGACCATCCTGGTCAACATGGTGAAATCCCGTCTCTACTAAAAATACAAAAAAAATTAGCTGGGCGTGGTGGCGTGCACCTGTAGTCCCAGCTACTCAGGAGGCTGAGGCAGGAGAATTGCTTGAACCCGGGCAGCGGAGGTTGCAGTGAGCCGAGGTCGCGCCACTGCACTCCAGCCTGGAGCCTGGTGACGGAGTGAGACTCTGTCTCAAAAAAAAAAAAAAAAATATATATATATATATATATATACACATATATATATATATATAAATAGGCCAGGCGCGGTGTCTCACCCCTATAATTCTACCACTTTGGGAGGCCGAGGCAGGCAGATCACCTGAGGTCAGGAGTTCAAGACTAGCCTGACTAGCATGGAGAAACCATGTCTCTAATAAAAATACAAAATGAGCTGGGCGTGGTGACACATGCCTGTAATCCCAGCTACTCCGGAGGCTGAGGCAGGAGAACTGCTTGAACCTGGGAGGTGGAAGTTGCGGTGAGCCAAGATCGTGCCATTGCACTCCAGCCTGGGTGACAGAGCAAGACTTCGTTTCATAAATACATAAATAATGGTGACCAGTCGGGCGCGGTGGCTCACGCCTGTAATCCCAGCACTTTGGGAGGCCGAGGCGGGTGGATCACGAGGTCAAGAGATCGAGACCATCCTGGTCAACATGGTGAAACCCCGTCTCTACTAAAAATACAAAAATTAGCTGGGCATGGTGGCACGTGCCTGTAGTCCCAGCCGCTCGGGAGGCTGAGGCAGGAGAATTGCTTGAACCCGGGAGGCGGAGGTTGCGGTGAGCCGAGATCGCGCCATTGCACTCCAGCCTGGGTAACAAGAGTGAAACTCCGTCTCAAAAAAAAAATAAATAAATAAAAAATAAAATAAAAATAATGGTGACCATTTATTAAGCCCATTATCCACATGCTCTACAGGCATTCCATGTAAACCTCATAAGCAAGATTGCATTTCTTTGCTTCCATTTTACATTTGGGAAACCTGAGGCTGATGGTGTTTTAAGTGACTTGCCCAAATCCGCAGAGCTAGTTCCGTTGGAAGGAAAGGATTTGAGCCTCGGTCTTTGCTTGCCTTTGGAACTCTTGCTCTGTTCTACTTTGTTCTGTGTTCACCGTAGCTGTATTTAACATGGCTCGTTCATTCACTTGTTCATTTAGTAAATATTTCCCAAGACTCCTCCCTCCCTCCGCCACCCAACATGCCAGGCCCTGTGGTTCACACTGGGGACCCACACATCACTGGTCATGGACCTTGCCCCAGAGGAGCTCCGGTCGCATAGCCTGGGCTATGTGTCCCTGTGGGCTTGATTTTTGTTTTCTGCTTTTTGTTTGTTTGTTTGTTTTTTGAGACAAAGACAGTGTCTGGCTCAGCCACCCAGGGTGGAGTGCAGTGGTGCAATCTTGGCTCACTGCAACCACCGTCGCCTGGGTTCAAGCAATTCTCTTGTCTCAGCCTCCCGAGTAGCTGGGACTACAAGCATCTGCCATCATGCTTGGCTAATTTTTGTATTTTAGTAGAGGCGGAGTTTCAGCCATGTTGGCCAGGCTAGTCTTGAACTCCTGACCTCAGATGATCCGCCTGCCTCGACCTCCCAAAGTGCCGAGATTATAGGTGTTAGCCACCGTGCCCGACCTGTTTTCTGTTTTTAAAGAGACAAGGTCTGGCTCTGTTACCCAGGCTGGAGTACAGCAGTGCCATCACAGCTCACTGCAGCCTCAAACTCCTGGGCTCAAGTGGTTCTCCTGCCTCAGCCTCCCAAGTAGCTGAGACTACAGACATGTACCACCACGCCTGGCTAAAGTTTTGTTTTGTTTTGTTTGAGCCTCTACCCCCAGGCTCAAATAATCTTGCCTATATTGCTCAGGCTGACCTCAAACTCCTGGGCTCAAGCCATCCTCCCACCTCAGCCTCCCAAAGTGCTAGGATTACACGCATGAGCCATCACATTTGGCCCCCGCTGTGGGTTTTGTAAACTAAACAAAGAGAGCTCCCTTTCCCCAGCAATTCATCACTGGAGTCCATATGAACCAATGTTCCTCATTTACAGCAGAAAAAAAAAGCAGCTTGCCAAGCTCTAATCCTGGCCCCCTCCCCAGCTGAGTGAGGCTGACAGGTACATACCCTTCAGCATCCTGCACCTCGCCAGGTAAAGAGTCCTGAAGGAGGGAGGCAGTGGGTGTGGGCACCAGCCCAGGGCCAAGCTGACCTAGCAAAGGCTGAGGGGTGAGAAGAGCAGGAGGAAGTGTGGGCCATGGGGAACTGCTGGGTCTGGAGCAACTGCCATTGCCACATGGGAAAGACATCACCTCAGAGGCTCTCCTGGGGCTGAGCAGAGCCCAGCAGTGGGGTAGGAAGGGGCCCACCCTCGCTCCTCCAGCTCCCTTTCCTCCCCACCCCTCAACCTCAAACTCTGTCCCTCCTCCTCTCCTCACGGCCCTGCTGTCAGGTCACCTCCTTTACCCTTTCCTCCTGTGCCTCCCAAGGAAAAGGGGAAACTAACAGGCCAACTGATCTGCAACGGCCTTGGGGCTTCATTTCTTAAAAATTCACTAAGGGGAGGGAGGGAGAAAAAAAAAGGAAAAAAATTTCACACAGAAAAAAATAAAGGCCAGGTGTACCGGCTCAAGCCTATAATCTCAGCACTTTGGGAGGCCAAGGTGGGCGGATCACCTGAGGTCAGGAGTTCGAGCCCAGCCTGGTAAACATGGTGAAACCCCCGTCTACTAAAAATACAAAAATTAGCTGAGTGTGGTGGTGCACACCTGTAACCCTAGCTATTTGGGAAGCTGAGGCAGCAGAATCACTCGAACCCGGGAGACAGAGCTTGCAGTGAACTGAGATCTCGCCATTGCACTCCAGCCTGGGCAACAATTGCAAAACTCTGTCTCAAAACAAAACAAAACAAAACAAAACTGTAAAACAGAAAAATCTAATGTCATTTACAAGACTATTGGAAATGTGAACACTGACTAGACCATTTGACATCAAGGAATTTTTGTATATCTTTTTAGTTGTTATAATGGTACTGTAGTTATGTTTTTTTTTAGGCCTGAGCTTTAGAGATATACACTGCACACTGAAAGGTTTAAGGAGGAAAGATACACACCCACCACTACACTCTAGCCTTGGAAGCAGAGTGAGACCTTGTCTCTAAAAGAAATAAATAGGCCGGGCGCGGTGGCTCACGCCTGTAATCCAAGCACTTTGGAGGCCAAGGCGAGTGGATCACCTGAGGTTGGGAGTTCAATACCAGCCTGACCAACATGGTGAAACCCTACCTTTAAAAAAAGAGAAAAAAGAAATAAATGGCGGGGGGCGGTGGCTCATGCCTGTAATCCAAGCACTTTGGAGGCCAAGGTGGGCAGATCACCTGAGGTCGGGAGTTCAAGACCAGCCTGACCAGCATGGTGAAACCCCGTCTTTAAAAAATAATAATAAATAAATAAATAAGGACCATACTGTGCAATTAGCTGATTTGTCATTTAGGTCTCATATCTCTATGCATCACCTGTTCTATCATATCACACAGTTTGGATTTTGCTGATTGCATCCCTGTGGTACAGTTTAACAAGTTTTCTGTCCTTTGCATTTCCTGTAAATTTGTAGTTTCTTTTTTTTTTTTTTTTTTGAGACAGAGTTTCGCTCTTGTTGCCCAGGCTGGAGTGCAATGGCGCGATCTCGGCTCACCGCAACCTCCGCCTCCTGGGTTCAAGCAATTCTCCTGCCTCAGCCTCCCGAGTGGCTGGGACTACAGGCACGTGCCGCCATGCCCAACTAATTTTTGTATTTTTAGTAGAGACGGGGTTTCACCATGTTGACCAGGATGGTCTCGATCTCTTGACCTCGTGATCCACCCGCCTCGGCCTCCCAAAGTGCTGGGATTACAGGCGTGAGCCACCGCGCCCGGCCTTGTAGTTTCTTATAGAGCCTGGTTAAACTCAGGTTAGAGGGTCTGTTGTTGCTGCTGTTTAGAGACCGGGTCTCACTCTGTGGCCCACGCTGGAGTGCAGTGGTGCGATCACAGCTCACTGCAACCTCCACCTCTTGGGCTCAGGAGATCCTTTCACCTCAGCCTCCCAAGCAGATGGGATACAGGCATGTGCCACCCTGTCCTGCCCAGCTCATAGTAGAGGTGTTTTCTTTTCTTTCTTCTTCTTTTTTTTTTTTTTTTGTTGAGATAGAGTCTTGTTCTGTCACCCAGGCTGGAGTGCACTGGTGCAATCTCTGCTCACTGCAACAACCTCTGACTTCCAGGTTCAAGCGATTCAGATCAGAGGGTTGTTTTTTTTTTTTGAGACTGAGTCTCGCTCTGTTACCCAGGCTGAAGTGCTATGGCACATCTCAGCTCACTGCAACCTCCACCTCCAGGGTTCAAGCGATTCTCCTGCCTCAGCCTCCTGAGTAGCTGGGATTACAGGTGCATGCCAGCATGCCGGGCTAATTTTTGTATTTATAGTAGAGACAGGTTTCACCATGTTGGTCAGGCTGGTCTCGATCTCCTGACCTTGTGATCTGCCCACCTCAGCCTCCCAAAGTGCTGGGATTATAGGCGTGAGCCACTGCACCCAGCCAGATTAGAGTGTTTGACATGAATAATTCACGGAAAGTACGCGATTTCATTGAGAGGCAAATAATGTCTGGCTGTCTCCTTCTGCTGTAACATCAGCAGCCATTGCCGTTCAGTGCTCAGATCCCTTAGCTCATGAGAGGATGCAAGATGACGACAACCTAATGTGGCCATTCTCGTGCTCTCTTTTTTTTTTTTTTTTTTGAGACAGAGTTTCATTCCTGTTGCCCAGGCTGGAGTGCAACGGCCAAGGGCGTGATCTCGGCTCACTGCAACCTCCGCCTCCCCGGTTTAAGCGATTCTTCTGCCTCAGCCTCCCGAGTAGCTGGGACTATAGGCGAGAGCCACCACACCAGGCTAATTTTTGTATTTTCAGTACTGACGGGGTTTCACCATATTGGCCAGGCTGGTGTCAAGCTCCTGGCCCCATGATGTGCCCGCCTTGGCCTCCCAAAGTCCTAGGATTACAGGCGTGAGCCAGTTTTTTTTTTTTTTTTTTTTTAGATTGGGTCTCACTCTGTTACCCAAGCTAGAGTGCCACGGCATGGTCACAGCTCACTGTAGCCTTCACCTCCTAGGCTCAAGTGATCTTCCTTCTACCTCAGCTTCCAGAGTAGCTGGGACTACAGGCTTGCACCACTATGCCAGGCTAATTTTGTTTATTTTTTTGTAGAGATGAGGTTTCGCCATGTTGCCCAGGCTGGTCTTGAATTCCTGGTTTCAAATGATCCTCCCACCTTGGCCTCCCAAAGTGCTGGGATTACAGGTGTGAGCCACTGAGCCCACCCCGCTGTGAGTCTTTGATGCTTCTTTGCACACTGATTTTTCTAGATGTGCCAGACTGTTCCTGTGTTCTGCCCCAGACCTGGAATCAGTGTTTCTAAGGAGCCTTGGTGCCTTTGAGAAGGAAATGGTATTTAGAGATCACAAGCTGGATGCTAGAGGTATAATCAGCTTTAATTTTTTTTTCACTTTTTATTTTCAAATAGTTTTAGACTTACAGAAATGTTGCAAAAATAGCACAGAGTTCCCGTATATCCTCTTACCCAGCTTCCTCTAAGGTTAACATCTGACAGAACTATAGTGCAGTTATCAAACCAATAAATTCACTGGAACAATACTATTAGCTGAACTACAGACTCGATTCTGATTTTACCAATTTTTCCACTAATGTCCCATTTTGGGGAGTGTTTGTTTTTCTTTTTTTTTTTAAGATGGGGTTTCACCATGTTGGTCAGGCTGGTCTTGAACTCCCGACCTCAGGTGATCCACCCACCTTGGCCTCCAAAGTGCTTGGATTACAGGTGTGAGCCAGCACACCCGGCCGAGTGTTCGTTTTTCTGTCTGAGGATCCAATCCAGGTTTTTTTTTTGTTGTTTTTTTTTTAAGATGGGGTTTCACCATGATGGCCAGGCTGGTCTTGAACTCCTGACCTCAGGTGATCCACCCACCTCGGCCTCCCAAAGTGCTAGAATTACAGGCGTGAGCCACTGCACCCGGCCAAGATCCAATCCAGGTTAATCATCATGTCTCTTTACCCTCCTTGTGACGGTCCCTCAGTCTTTCCTTATCTATGACCTTGACACTTCTGAAGAATACTGGTCAGCTATTGGGGGTTTTTTTGTTTGTCTGTTTTGTTTTTGAGATGAAGTCTCACTCTGTTGCCCAGGCTGGAGTGCAGCGGCGCCATCTCGACTCACTACAACCTCCATCTCCTGGGGTCAAGCAATTTTACCACCTCAGCCTCCTGAGTAGCTGGGATTACAGGTACATGCCACCACACTCAGCTAATTTTGTTGTTGTTGTTGTATTTTAGTAGAGATGGGGTTTCACCATGTTGCCCAGGCTGGTCTTGAACTCCTGAGCTCAGGTGATCCGCCCACCTCGGCCTCTGATAGTGCTAGAATTACAGGCGTGAGCTACCTCGCCTGTCCTGTTTGTTTTTTGAGACAGGGTCTTGCTCTGTCGTCGAGGCTGGAATGCACCGGCACAAACACTTTCCACTGCAGCCTCTACCTCCTGGGTTCATGCGACTCTCCTGCCTCAGCCTCTCGAGTAACTGGGACCACAGGTGCACACTAATTACTTTTTAATATTTTGTAGAGATGGAGTTTTGCAATGCTGCGCAGGCTGGTCTCAAACTCCTGGGCTAAAGCAATCCTCCCGTCTGGGCCTCCCAAAGTGCTGGAATTACAGGTATGAACCTCGCCTGGCCTGGTGAGGTATTTCATAGAATGTCCTTACGTCCTTCACTTTTGATTCGTCACTCACTGTTTCTTTTTCTTTTCTTTTTTTTTCTTTTCTTTCTTTCTTTCTTTTTTTGACGAAGTTTTGCTCTTGTTGCCCAAGCTTCAGCGCGATGGTGTGATCTCAGCTCACTGCAACCTCCGCTTACTGGGTTCAAGTGATTCTCCTGCCTCATCCTCCCAAGAAGCTGGGATTACAGGTGCATGCTGCCATGCCCAGCTAATTTTGTATTTTTAGTAGAGATGGGGTTTTGAGATGTTGGCCAGGCTGGTCTGGAACTACTGACCTCAGATGACCTGCCTGCCTTAGCCTCCCAAACTTCTGAGATTACAGTGTTGCCTGTTTCTTTCTGACTAGATAGAGGTTATGCCTTTTGGGGAAGACAAACAGGAGGAGCGACCCTCTCTTCTCGGTGCATCAGGGGCAAACAGCGTTGGCATGTCTTATTCCTGGTGATGTACAAACCATTTGATTAATCATTTGGTTAAGATGGTATCTGCCAGTTATTATCTGTACAATTATCTCTGTGGTTCATAAACATTTGGGGGGAGATATTTTGAGATTATGCCAATGTTCTATTTCTCCTTAAAATTTTACCCACAAATTTGAGCACCCATTAAGGATTTTGTCTGTAACAATTATGGTTGTCATGTTCTAATGTTGATTTTTCTTTTTTTTTTTTGAGACAGAGTCTCACTCTATCGCCCAGGCTGGAGTGCAGTGGCAAGATCTGGGCTCACTGCAACCTCCATCTCCCAGGTTTAAGCAATTCTCATGCCTCAGCCTCCCAAGGTGGGAGGCTTGGGAGGTACATGCCACCACACTCAGCTACTTTTTGTATGTTTAGTAGAGACAGGGTTTCCCCATGTTGACTAGGTTGTTCTTGAACTCCTGACCTCAAGTGATCTTCCTACCTTGGCCTCCTAAAGTGCTGGGATTATAGGCATGAGCCACGATCCCCCACTGTATTTTTATTTTTAGTTTTTGAGACAGAGTCTTGCTCTGTCACCCATGGTGGAGCACAGTACCACAATCTTGGCTCACTGTAACGTCTGTCTCCTGAGTTCAAGCCATTCTCCTGCCTCAGCCTCCCGGGTGGCTGGGATTACAGGTGTGCACCACCACGCCTGACTAATTTGTTGTATTTTTAGTAGACACAAGGTGTCACCATGTTGTCCAGCCTATTCTCAAGCTACTGACCTCAAGTGTCTGCCCACCTCAGTCTACCAAAGTGCTGGGATTACAGGCATGAGCCACTGAGCCCAGCCTATTTATTTATTTATTTATTTTTATTATTAAGACAAAGTCTCACTCTGTAGCCCAGGCTGGAGTGCAATGGTGCGACCTCAGCTCACTGCAACCTCTGCCTCCCAGGTTCAAGTGATTTTCCTGCCCCAGCCTCCTGAGCAGCTTGGACTACAGGCATGCACCACCATGCCTGGATAAGTTTTGTATTTTTGTAGAGACATGGTTTCACCAGGGTGGCCACGTTGTCTCGAACCACTGATCTCAAGTGGTCCACCCGCCTCAACCTCCCAAAGTGCTGGATTGCAGGAGTGTGCCACCCTGCCTGGCCCATTTATATTTAATACATCTTTATCAGGACACACTATATAGGTCAGACAGTGTTCCCATGTGCTGGTGGAAGTGACCTTTGCATGGTGCAAATCTGATTGACTGGGGGACACCACACTATCCTGGGAACCCCTAGGGGGCCTTCTCAGAGTCTAACTGGCATCTCTCTCTCCTTAGGACTCAGCCTGCCAGGACAGGTCCACTGAATGCTGGCTGGTTCCTTTAAGTCAGACCATGTCCCTCTCAAGCCTAAAACCCTGCAAATTCTCCCCATCTCAGAGCGAAAGCCAAAGTCTATTCACTGGTTTTGAGATCTCCATGCTCAGAGGCCCCCTTTTCCCTCCCTGATGTCTTCTTTCTGTCCCTTGCTCACTTACCTCTCCATCAAGGCAGGGGCTCTGCAAGGCCTGGGTTGTTCTGCCCCTAGATAGCCGGGCGCTCCCCTGGCCCTCAACTCCTCCAGTCTTAGATGTCACCCTAGAACTGCCACCTCTCCTCCCACAAGAACTATTCCCAGCTCGGCACAGTGGCTCACACCTGTAATCCCAGCACTTTGGGAGGCCCAGGCGGGCAGATCAGTTGAGGTCAGAAGTTTGAGACCATCCTGGCCAACATGGCAAAACCCCAACTCTATTAAAAATACAAAAATTGGGCTGGGTGCCATGGCTCATGCCTATAATCCTAGCACTTTGGGAGGCCGAGATGGGTGGATCACAAGGTCAGGAGTTCAAGACCAGCCTGGCCAATATGGTGAAACCCTGTCTCTACTAAAAATATGAAAATTAGCCAGGCATGGTGGTGGGCTCCTGTAATCCCAGCTACTGGGGAGGCTGAGGCAGGAGAATCACTTGAACCCAGGAGGCAGAGGTTGCAGTGAGCTGAGATCGCACCACTGCCCTCTATCCTGGGTGATAGAGTGAGACTCTGTCTCAAAAAATAAAAAAAGAACTACTCCCTTCCCTCTGTATATGTTTTTTGTTTTTGTTTTGTTTTGAGACGGAGTCTCACTCTGTCACCCAGCCTGGAGTGCAGTGGTATGATCTCAGCTCACTGCAACCTCCGTCTCCCAGGTTCAAGCAATTATTTTGCCTCAGCTTCCCGAGTAGCTGGATTACAGGCATGCCCCACCACAGCCGGCTAATTTTTTTTTTTTTTTTTTTTTTGTATTTTTAGTAGAGATGGGGTTTTACCATATTGGTTAGTCTGGTGTCGAACTCCTGACCCTGTAATCCACCCACCTCAGCCTCCCAAAGTGCTAGGATTAGAGGCATGAGCCACCATGCCTGGCCAGCTAAAGGGTTTTAAGCCTAGAAATAGCATGATGGGATTTGTATTTGAGGGAAGATTCCATCCACTCTTCTGAAGAAGCTGAGACTCCACCCAATAATGTCTAGTTCTCAGCTTTTTTTTTTTTTTTTTTTTTTTTGAGATAGATTCTCACCCTGTCACCCAGGCTTGAGTGGCTCAAGTGCAGTGGCATGATCTCGGCTCACTACAACCTCTGACTCTCGGGTTCAAGCTATTCTCCTGCCTCAGCCTCCCGAGTAGCTGGGACTACAGGCATGCGCCACCACATCCAGCTAATTTTTTTTGTATTTTTAGTAGAGACGGGGTTTCACCATGTTGGCCAGGCTGGTCTCAAACTCCTGACCTCATGACCCGCTCCCCTTGGCCTCCCAAAGTGCTGGGATTACAGGCGTGAGCCACCGAGCTTGGCCCTCAGCTTCTTTTAAATAATCTTTTCCTCTTTGGCATCAATAACAGTTTCCCTAACTCCTGATTATTGAATGACCAAGGCACAGATAAGATAGCCCCAAGTCTCAAACCCCCCTTTGCTTCCTGTCTCTCATCCTTGCCCTTCAGGTCCGTTTTTCTTCTTCTTCTTTTTTTTTTGTATATTTCTGCTGTTTAAACATTTTTCTTCTTTGCATTTATCACAATTTATAATTATATAGTTTTGTGAGTATTGTTTACAAGATCTGGGTCACCAAACACTGTGAAGTGTGTGGAGTATATATACTTCCATCCTTTTCCAAAGTAATTTAACATAGATAGTACGAATGCCAGACGGGCACCATGCCTCACACCTGTAATCCCAGAACTTTGGGAGGCCGAGGCGGGCAGATCACCTACAGTCAAGATATTGAGACCATCCTGGCCAGCATGGTGAAACCCTGTCTCTACTAAAAATACAAAAATTAGCAGGGCATGATGGTGGGCACCTGTAATCCCAGCTACTCAGGAGGCTGAGGCAGGAGGATCGCTTGAGTCCAGGAGGCGGAGGTTACAGTGAGCCGCGATCGCGCCACTGCACTCCAGTCTGGCGACAGAGTGAAACTCCATCTCAAAAAAAAAAAAAAATAGTACTAACGCCTAACACTTATTGAGCAATTATCATGTGATGGGCATTTTTCCAATCAGTTTAAGGAGTGTAATCCTTAAAGCTTTTAATCCTCAGAAGGTAGTTGTACTATTTTTACTCTCAATTTATAGACAAAAAAAAAAAAATTGCCGGGCACGGTGGCTCATGGCTGTAATCTCAGCATTTTGGGAGGCTGAGAGGGTAGATCACAATGCCAGGAGTTCAAGACCATCCTGGCTCTGTCACCCACACTGGAGTGCAGCTCACTACAACCTCCGCCTCCCAAGTTCAAGCTATTCTCCTGCCTCAGCCTCCTGAGTAGCTGGGACTACAGGCGTGCGCCACCATGCCTGGCTAATTTCTGTATTATTAGTAGAGACTGGGTTTCACTGTGTTGGCCAGAATGGTCTTGAACTCCTGACCTTGTGATCCACCTGCCTCGGCCTCCTAAAGTTCCAGGATTACAGGCATGAGCCACTGTGCCCAGCCAGTGGAGATTCTTTACTGTACCTTCAGGTACCTTGGACAGGTTGCGGAGAGGGAGGCTGGGGGGAGCCTTTCTCCAGCCTGAGAAAACTTCCTGTGTTGCAAATCTGGCCTTTCTCTATGGTTTAAAATGGTTCCAAAGCTGAAAAGACTATCTCAGTCAGTTCTTTTTACAAAGAGGCCAAGGCTGGAGTGTGCTGTGGGTTTGTGGTTAGCCCCATGGTAGCATGGCCAGGTTAGAACTTAGCTAAAGTTTCTCTCTGTTGGGGCAGGGGGCCTGTCACGCATTGCGTCCAGGCTAAGGTATGACATTAGCCCATGTGGTGGTTCATACCTGTAATCTCAGCATTTTGGGAGGCCAAGGTAGGAGGCTCACTTGAGCTCAGGTGTTTGAGACCAGCCTGAACAACATAGCAAGACCCTGTGTCTACAAAATTTTTCAAAATAAGCTGGGCAGCCTGGCATGGTGGCTCATGCCTGTAATCCCAGCACTTTGGCAGCCGAGGCAGGTGGATCATGAGGTCAGGAGTTTGAGACCAGCCTGGCCAACATAGTAACATCCCGTCTCTACTAAAAATACAAAAATCAGGCAGAGATGGTGGCACGCACCTGTAATTCCAGCTACTTGGGAGGCTGAGGCAGGAGAATTGCTTGAACTCGGAAGGCAGAGGTTGTGGTGAGCCAAGATCGTGCCACCGCACTACGGCCTGGGCAACAGAGCAAGACTCCACCTCAAAAAAAAATTAACTGGGCATGGTGACACACACTGAGATCCCAGCTACTTGAGGCCAAGGCAGGCGGATCGCTTGAGCCCAGGAGTTTGAGAGCAGTCTGGGCAACATGGCAAAACCCTATCTCTACAAAAAAGTACCAAAATTAGCTGGGTGTGGCCGGGCACAGTGGCTCATGCCTGTAATCCCAGCACTTTGGGAGGCCGAGGCTGGCAGATCACGAGGCCAGGAGTTCGAGACCAGCCTGGTCAACATGGTGAAACCCTGTCTCTACTAAAAATACAAAAATTAGCCAGTTGTGATGGTGGGCACCTGTAATCCCAGCTACTTGGGATGCTGAGGCAGGAGAATCACTCGAACCAAGGAGGCAGAGATCGCAGTGAGATAAGATTGCACCACTACTCCAGCCTGAGCAACAGAACAAGACTCCATCTCATTAAAAAAAAAAAAAAAAAAAACTAGCTTGGCATGGTGGCAAAAACACACACAAAAAAACACACCTGACCAGCCCTCAAGCCTCTTCTCTCTCTCTGGGTCCCCCACCCGTTCCCTGCTCCAGCTCATCTTTCTTCTTTCGGCAGTTCCCGGATGCTTAAAGCCCCCATGCCTTTTTTTTTTAGATGGAGTTTTACTCTTGTTGCCCAAGCTGGAGTACAGTGGTGCAATCCTGGCTCTCTATAACCTCTGCCTCCCAGGTTCAAGCGATTCTCCTGCCTCAGCCTCCTGAGTAGCTAGGATTACAGGCACCTGCTACCACACCTGGCTAATTTTTATATTTTTAGTAGAGACGAGGTTTCACCATGTTGGCCAGGCTTATTCCAACTCCTGACCTCAGGTGATCTACCTGCCTCAGCCTCTCAAAGTGCTGGGATTACAGGCATGAGCCACGCACCTGGCCCCCCAAGTTTTACACTCAGCATCCCTAAGTTTTGACAGTTGGCAGTTGGTGCAGGTTTTCTGCTAGCCCACCGGCTCTAAGAGGCAGGGCAAGGATCCTTTTGGCTGGTGGTTTAGCCCCCAGCTCCTAGCCCTTGCTCTGGGCCATAGCAATACTTTAATAAATATTTGTTGATCAAATGGATGCCAACAATGGGAAGATGGTGTGGAGATTGTTGCGGTGGTGAAGGCAAAAATTGAAGTCGACCTGAGCTGGGTCACGGATGGCAGTGGTAAGTGTGGGAGAGAAACGAGCCAGATGATGAGAGGCAATTTACAGAGATAGAATGCAGATTTTCTTTCCTTCTTTTCTTTCTTCTTTTTTGACAGTCTAGCTCTGTCACCCAGGCTGGAGTGCAGTGGTGTGATCTCAGCTCAGTGTAACCTCCACCTCCCCAGGTTCAACCAATTCTCCTGCCTCAACCTCCCCAGAAGCTGGGACTACAGGCACACACCACTATACCTGGCTAATTTCTGTGCGTGTGTGTGTGTGTGTGTGTGTGTGTGTGTGTGTGTTTTGTAATGACAGGGTTTCGCCATGTTGCCTAGCCTAGTCTCAGACTCCCTGACTTACGTGACCCTCCCACCTTGGACTCCCAAAGTGCTGGGATGACAGGTGTGAGCTACCGCACCCAGCTTTTTTGTTTTCTCAGATGTTTCTTTTAATGGGGAAAATGAACATTATGGCCGGTCCACACACTATTTGTCCCAAAGGGGTCAGCGTGGCAGATTATCTAGAACTACTGAGGCCATTTGAGTAGTAGAGCAGTTGTGATGGGCATGGCTCTGCACACTTTGCATTTTGGAAGCTGCCTCAGCCAAAAGGTAACAGGGGCCTGGCCTGGTCTGGAGGAGGGTAAGTGTGCAGGGGCCCTCACCCCTGAACCGACCCCCGCCACAAACACTGTATTTTGTTATTATTATTTTTTGAGACGTAGTTTTGCTCTTGTTGCCCAGGCTAGAGTGCAGTGGAGCAATCTCAGCTCACTGAAACCTCTCCCTCCAGGGTTCAAGTGATTCCCTTGCCCCAGCCTTCCAGGTAGCTGGGATAACAAAAGTGTGCCACCACAAGTGGCTAATTTTTGTATTTTTAGTATAGATGGGGTTTCGCCATGTTGTCCAGGCTGGTCTCGAACTCCTGACCTCAGGTGATCCGCCCCCATTGGCCTCCCAAAGTGCTGGGATTACAGGCATGAGCCACCTCGCCCGGCCCCACTGGGCCTTTTAAAAACATGTGAGGTGGCCGGGCGCGGTGGCTCACGCCTGTAATCCCAGCACTTTGGGAGGCCGAGGCGGGTGGATCATGAGGTCAAGAGATTGAGACCATCCTGGTCAACTTGGTGAAACCCCGTCTCTACTAAAAATACAAAAATTAGCTGGGCATAGTGGCACGTGCCTATAGTCCCAGCTACTCAGGAGGCTGAGGCAGGAGAATTGCTTGAACCCAGGAGGCGGAGGTTGCGGTGAGCCGAGATCGCGCCATTGCACTCCAGCCTGGGTAACAAGAGCGAAACTCTGTCTCCAAAAAATAAATAAATAAATAAATAAATAAAAAATAAATAAAAATAAAAACATGTGAGGTGAGAGCCCCTGTCTCTCAAAAAACAAAACAAAAGGCCTCATATCTATTTTCTCAGATTGTAAGAGCTGGCCAGAGATGAGGGACGGGAAGATGGAAATTCTCACACAGGCTTTAGCAGTACCCTCTGTCCAGGCCAGGGACTTCTTGGACTTTTGGGGAAACAGCTTCCACCTGCCTGCTGGTCTCTGGTCTCCTCTGCTGATGCTGGGTGGGCATGCAACCTGATTATGATTATTTGCTTGAGGCGTATCTTTGGAACTCACTGGACCCCTCAGGGATAAGCTGATCCAAATTTTAACCCAATCACTCATTCATTCATTCTCTCACTCCACATAGGCAGTGGTAGACATGAGGGAGTCTGAGTACAGTAAAGACTGACGTGCAACCAAGGAGCTCAGTCCTTGCCGAGGAGCCAGGAGAGTGAACAGACCACTACAATCTGGCAGCATCCAGTCCACACAGTCCTGCCTGGGAGGCAGATGGGGCAGTGGGCACCACAGGTGGATGGCACCACAGCTGCGGTAAGTCAAGGAAGTGAGAACCATTTGTGCTGCATCTTAAAGTCTGTGGTGGAGTGGATGGAGGAAAAGCTGAAAATGGGGCCCAGGGCCTTGTAAGCCTCCTGAAGGCGTCTGGCTTTATTCAGAAGGCAAATGACATCCCTCACAGAGGTTTAAGGATGGAATTATTAGTTAGGCATGATGGTGCACACCTGTAGTCCCAGCTGAGGACTATGGAGGCTGAGGTGGGAGGATCACTTGAACCCAGGAGTTAGAGGCTGTAGGAGCTATGATCGTGCCACTGCAGTCCAGCCTGGGTGACAGAGCAAGGCCTCATAACTAAGAAAAACAAATGATGGAATTAAAATGTTTAATAAGATTCAGGGTAGGGCTGGGTTAAAATGAAGCACTGAGGCCGGACACAGTGGCTCACACCTATAAGCTCAGCACTTTGGGAGGCCAAGGCAGGCGGATCACTTGAGGCCAGGAGTTCGAGACCAACCTGGCCAACATTGTGAAACCCTGTCTGTACTAAAAATACAAATATTAGGCCAGGCATGGTGGCTCACGCCTATAATCCCAGCACTTTGGGAGGCCCAGGCGGGTGGATCACCTGAGGTCAGAAGTTTGAGACCAGCCTGACCAATAAGGGGAAACCCTGTCTCTACTAAAAATACAAAATTAGCTGGGCTTGGTGGCACATGCCTGTAATCCCAGCTACTCAGGAGGCTGAAGCAGGAGGATCACTTAAACTCAGGAGGCGGAGGTTGTGCTGAGCTGCGGTCATGCCACTGCACTCCAGCCTGGGCAACAAGAGCAAAAGTTCGTCTCAAAAAAAAAAAAAAAAAATTAGCCAGGCGTGGTGGCATACGCCTGTAATCCTAGGTACTCAGGAGGCTGAGGTAGGAGAATTGCCTGAGCTCAGGGGTCAGAGGTTGCAGTGAGCCCAGATCATGCCACTGCAATCTAGCTTGGGTGACAGACTGAGACCCTGTCTCAAGAAAAAAAAAAAATATGGGTGCACTGGCAGTTGGCAAGGGCTCTGTGTGTTGATGTAGAGACAAGTGGTGAGACCGTGAGGGAACTGAGGGACATTTCAGGGTAGAATCAATAGGAACTGGATTACCTCTAGAGGAGGGTAAGTGTGGAAGGGCCCTCACCCCTGGACCGTCCCCTACACTTTCTTTTGTTATTATTATTTTTTGAGCTCAGGAACTGGACCCTGCCTGAGCTGCTGGTCCTTCAGGCTTCCGGAATGACAGCCCTGTCCCGAGCTGCCTCGGGTGCCCGTGCGGGCAGCACTAGGAATACCATCACTGAGACTGTGCATTCCCAGCAGGGAAGGGTGGAATGCTCGTTACCTGTGTAGTTCACCCAGCACCAGGGCTTGGCTTAACGTCCAACCTGGGCTTCCCTTAACTTCCTGAGTGGCCTGTTTTTGACCTCTCCTACCTCACTCCCCTCTCTATATATGATGCATGAATTTAGTACCTAAAGTAGTCCCTGGCACAGCACAGATACTCAGTAAATGGTAGCTGAGTTTTTTTGATTTTTGGTTTTTTTGTAGAGACAGGGTCTCACTCTTCCCCAGGCTGGTCTCAAACTGTTGGTCTCAAACTCCTGGCTTCAAGCGATCCTCCCACCTTGGCTTCCCAAAGTGCTGGGATTACAGGTGTGAGCCACTGCTCCTAGCCCGGTAGCTAAGATTATTAATTCCCTATGGCTCAGGGAAACATTCAGAGAGAGACAAAGAACATGTTATCCCGTTTCTCACTATTCACCTACTGGACAGCTTTGGTCCCTCCCCACAGCTGGGGGACAGGTCCTGGAGAGAACAACTAAGTCATACACAGTGTTGAAACTGAAGGAAGATGAAGACATCAGACACTAAGTACCACAGAACTCAGGTCAGCTACAGAGAAAGGGAGTACCTGGCCAGGCATGGTGGCTCACACCTGTAATCCCAGCATTTTGGGAGGCGAAGGCAGGAGGATCATTTGAAGTCAGGATTTCGAGATCAGCCTGACCAACATGGTGAAACCCCATCTCTACTAAAAAATACAAAAATTAGCCGGGCATGGCAGTACATGGCTGTAATCCCAGCTTCCCAGGAGGCTGAGGCAGGAGAATCACTTAAACCCGGGAGGAAGAGGTTGCAGTGAGCCGAGACTGCCCCTCTGCACTCCAGCCTGGGCAAAAAGCGTGAGACTCCATCTCAAAAAGAAAAAAAAAAAAAAAAGAGGGCCGGGCGTGGTGGCTCACGCCTGTAATCCAAGCACTTTGGAGGCCAAGCCGGGCAGATCACCTGAGGTTGGGAGTTCAAGACCAGCCTGACCAACATGGTGAAACCCCGTCTTTAAAAAAATATAAATAAATAAATTAATTAATTAAAAAGTAAGAAAAGAAAAGGACTTCCCAGCCAGGTATGGTGGCTCACACTTGTAATCCCAGCACTTTGGGAGTCCGAGGTGGGTGGATCACGAGGTCAAGAGATCGAGACCATCCTGGCCAACATGGTGAAACTAAAACTACAAAAATGAGCTGGGCATGGTGGCGTGAGCCTGTAATCCCAGGTACTCGGGAGGTTGAGGCAGAAGAATCACTTGAACCCAGGAGGCAGAGGTTGCAGTGAGCCAGGATCGTGCCACTGCACTCAAGCCTGGTGACAGAGCGAGACTCCGTCTCAAAAAAAAAAAAAAGAAATAGAGTTCCCTTTGGAGCTCATCAAAATTTAGATGTGTCAAGAAAAAGGATCTTCCTCACGGTGGGATTTCTCTTGGTCCACATTGAGCATTTTACCACCATCTGGGAAGAGCACCAGAAGCCATCAGGCCACTGGACCTTTCAAAAACTTGAGGCGAGAGAGACCATCTCTTAAAAAAAAAAAAAAAAAACAGGTGGCTCACGCCTGTAATCCTAGAATTCGGGGGGCTGAGGAGGGAGGATTGCTTGAGCCCAAGAGTTTGAGACCAGCCTGGGCAACAGGGCAAAACCCTGTCTCTATTCAAAAAAAAACCAACCACAAGGTCAGGAGTTTGAGACCAGCCTGACCAACACGGTGAAACCCCGTCTCTACTAAAGATACAAAAAATTAGCCAGGCATGGAGGCACAAGCCTGTAGTACCAGCTACTCCGGAGGCTGAGGCAGGAGAATCGCTTGAACTTGGGAGAGGAAGGTTGCAGTGAGCCGAGATAGAGCCACTGCCCTCCAGCCTGGATGAAAGGGCAAGACTTCCTCTCAAAAAAATAATAAATAAAAAATTTAGAACAAAACAAAAAACCTGTTAGGGAGCAAATACTCCAAGTGCAGTGCACTTGTGGAGATCCTGGACTGTCACCCTTAGAAGGGCCTGGGGCAGAACAGGGCCCTGGGCTGGCTGGCTCCTGGCATCTTTCAGCGCCCGCTTGTGTGGTGACACCTGACCCCAGAAGAGGAGCCTGCTCTTTGATTAGCTTCACCAGACCTCGCCTGCTGCCTTCATCTCGGCGGCCTTCGCAGGCAAAGGCCTGGCACGGAAGCCTCAGGATATTCGCTGGAAGGAAGAATGAAACTGGAGTGACAGATTGTCCCACATTGTGCATTACAGCACATTTTCTAGGTTTGTGTGTGCATTTCCTTCAGGAGCAAGGGGGCCCAGGGACGTGGCTCTTCATTTGCTGAGCTCGAGGAGTGCCGGGCACACACGTCATTTAAAATTGCCGTTCCCATTATAAAGACCGGGAAATTGAGGCTCAGAGAGGAGACTTGATGAGGTCGCACAGATTGTGGGTGGACGTGCTGCCTGTCCCTCAAGCAGTGTCCTGTATACGCTGTCCCTGTGCCTTCGAACTCCTACCCATTATAATGGGGGTCCGGTGGGGAGAGGCTCCTCAGTCTGTGCGAGAAGCAATGAAGGACTCAACAGTCCTGCCCCGCCCCACCCGGCCTCCGGCTTCTCAGGGTTTCCCTGCCGCAGGCCCCGCTCAACCCCGCCTCTGCCTGCGTCCCCGGCTCTCCTTCGCCGCGCCCAGCTCCGAAACGCGGCGGCGGAGGCTGGGCGGGGGGCGCAGGGCCACAAGCTCCCCCGTCCCCAGCACCCACTTCTGTCCCTTCTGCTCTCCAAGCGCGTCCCGAGGGCCACACCTGTCTCCTGCTCACGACCTGGCCGGAACCGGGACACGGGCGCCATTTCCGCAGCCCGGGTCGGGTCGCTTAGGTTTTGAAATGAGTCTTTTCTCCCGACTCCAAGGGCTTCTGCCCCGCCCAGGGCCAGGCTGGAGGGGGAGGGGGCGGACACCCCGGGGGCGCGCGCCGCTGGGGGAGGGAGGGGCCCTGAACTTGGAAAAAAGGGAAATCGCACGGGAAACATCAAACCCAAGTGGTTCTCTTTCACGCCTGCCTGGGAGACACAAAGAAAGCGCGCGCGGGGCGGCGGGGACGCGGCGCTCCGGGGCTGGCGACGCCGCGGCTCCTGCGCCCCTGCCGCTTCCGCAGAGGACGGCAATCGGGGCCGCCCGGGCTGGCTTCGTCCGGCCACACCCAGAAGCCGCACCTGGGCCGGCGCCCTCTCTCGGCGCAGCCTTGCGCGCCCGGGTCCCCGCCGCGCTAGCGTCCCGGGGGCCGAATGGGTCCAGATCCCGCGAACCCCAGCCGGGACCCGCCCTCCCAAGCTCCGGGGCCAAGTGGGCCACCTCTCCCTCGGGCTCTCCTCTTTCTGATCTTTCCTACGGCCTAAACTCGAGATCTCCCCACCCTAAGACCCTACCCTGCCAACCAAACCGCAGGGCTGAGTCTGGAGGTGGACCCAGAACCTTCCCTGATCCTCTACGACGTCCCTCTGCCGCAGTCCTCCCGAGCCCCAGGGCGGCGGGTCACGTGCCCGCGGTGGGGGTGGGGAGGGACGGGCCGCGGAGTCCCCCGGCTGCACGTGCAGGGCCTCGGGGAGGGCGGAGCCCTGGCTGCCTGAGCTGCGCTCGCTCCCGGCTTCCGCCGAGGTGCCGGCGGCGCAGGCCTGGGGCAGGCGGGGCTCTGGGTGCTGTGGCTGCGGCTGTGAGCGCCACCGAAGAAGCACTGGGTCCCTGCCCCGCTGGAGCGCAGGCATTATTACCTATCAGCGCCGCACTTAATAGTTAATAACAGTAAGCCCTCACTAAATTGTCAATGTTGGCAGATCGCAGTAACTAGGTCTGACCCTAAGCACCCGATAAAAGACTACATGTCTGTAAAGTCAGTTACAGAGGAGTTGGTAATCTCGGGATTTTATTATGGAGAATTTTGAACATAAAAGTCAGGATGGTAAAGTGAGCCCCTGGCGAGTATCCCTCCACACAGAACGAGCAACTCCTGAGCATGTTTTTTCTGTCCCCAGCCCCTACCCGCTGTCCCTGCCTATGACTGTGAAACAAATCCCTGACATCGTCTCATATTTCAGCGTGTGCCCCCTGAAACAATGGATGAAAGGCCCATTGTTTGTTCGAAAAACTTCTTTTAAAAGTCAGAGAGAGAAAAATGTTAGTGGAGATAAAGTTGTTCCTAGGAGGTGATGATAAAGGGCATTAAAAAGCAGTTAAAGGAGTGGAAAGACTTACTTGGTATCTGTAAGCCGTGCCCATGCTTTCTGGGACATTAGGTGGCCCACGGAAGAGCTTGAGCTGGTTGGAGGCAGTTCAAGCTCTTGAGAAGAGGCTGGTGAGAAGAGGCTGGTGAGAAGAGGCTGATTCAGGGCACTAATTGGAGGCAGAAGGGACCACATTGGCTGATGGATTGGA
>PVKV010026668.1:0-27616 GCA_004027835.1 Alouatta palliata
AAAAAAAAAAAAAAAAAAAAAAAAAAAATACAAAAACTGACATGGCATGGTGGCAGATGCCTGTAATCCCAGCTACTCAGGGTAGCTAAGGCAGAAGAATGGCTTGAATCTGGGAGGTGGAGGTTGCAGAGATTGTGCCACTGCACTCCAGCCTGGGTGATAGAGCAAGACTCCATTTCAAAAAAATAAATAAAAAAGAGAGAGACAAGCCTTTCAAGTAGGGTCTTCCAGGGAATCACTGGAAAGGTCACAGAATGACTATTCTCTGTTGCTGCCTGATTCTCCAGCTTCATCTCTACTGCTCTCTGCCCCACTCAGTGCTCCAGCTACTCTGGCATTCTTGCATTTCTTGAACAAGTTTACTCCTGCTTTGGAGACTTTGCCCATACTGTTTCCTCTGCCTGAAAAAAACAAAAAACAAAAACAAAACTTTCTCATGATCTCTGCTTCTCTGGTTCCATCAGTTCATTATGACTTCTGATCAAATGGACTTCATCAAATGGTTTTCCAACCACGCACCCTGTCTCATATAACCTCCTTCTTTCCCAGCTCCCACCCCGTGACTTACTATTCTTTCTTTCCTTTTTTCTTTCCATAGTGCTTACAATACAGCATCGTATCAGAGATGTACTTGCTTATTGTCTGATTTCTCTACTGGAACCTACATTCTATGAGGATGGACTCATTCTAACTCACAGTTTAGCCCAACATCCTAAAAACAGTACCTGGATCTGCTAATAAATACTTTCTTAAAAACGAAGTGGCCTTTACGATGAATTTGTATTCTGTGAGCATAGCTGAGCTGGACTACACCTTACAGAATTCTTTTTCCCTTGTTATTGCAAATTAGCAAGAGACATTTCACCCAAGATGTGGATGGCAGCCATGAAGGAGCATAGTCCTTTTTTTTTTTTTTTTTTTTTTGAGAGAGCATCTCACTCTGTCACCCAGGCTAGAATGCAGTGGCACAATCTTGGCTCACTGCAACCTCCGCCTCCTGGCTTCCAGCAATTCTCCTGCCTCAGCCTCCCGAGTAGCTGGGATTACAGGTGCACACCACCACGCCTGGCTAATTTTTGTATTTTTAGTAGAGACAGGCTTTTGCCATGTTGGCCAGGTTGGTCTTGAACTCCTGACCTCAAGTGATCTGCCTGCCTTGACCTCCCAAAGTGCTGGGATTACAGGTGTGAGTCATTGTGCCAGGCCTCCTTTATTCTTATGAAGCTGGTACAGGGCACCAGGCACGGCTGAAGCTTGTGCTCGTTGCCGATTATCTGCTGGGCCATCTGGTTGGCATGGAGCAGTCGCCAGGCCCATGCTCCTCCAGCTCCTGCTTTGAGATGGAGCAGGGACCCCCTCCTAGGGGCCCGCAGGCCACTGCATCATGGAAACAAAGGAAAATTGTAAATTCCTTCAACGGAACTTCCAGGTACCTGCCTAACCTTAAAAAGTCAGCACCTTGATAAGCAAGAAGGTAATAGCAGCGTAAAACAATAGTCAAGGAAGCTAGAATTACGGGATGTTTGGTTTTGCTATAACAACTAAGCCAGTCCCCACTGGGTGTGCTGGCTCAAGCCTGTAATCCCAGCAGTTTGGGAGGCTGAAGCAGGCGGATCAGGAGCTCAAGAGTTCGAGACCATCCTGGCCAACGTGGTGAAACCCCATCTCAATGGAAAATTATCCAGGCGTCCTGGCGTGTGCCTATAATCCCAGCTACTCAGGAGTCTGGGGCAGGAGAATCGCCTGAACCTGGGAGCTGGTGGTTGCAGTGAGCCGAGATCACGCCACTGCACTCCAGCCTGGCGACAGAGTGAGATTTCGTCTCTCACACACACACACAAACTAGCCCAGTTCTGTCGACCATTCTGTATCAGTTTATCCCCACCTGCTTTTAAACAAGGGTAGCTAACTGAAAAACAAAACAAAACCATCTTCAACCTCAGAGTCTCCTCCAGTGATGACCCCCTTCTTCCTTTCCCAGTTAAACTTCTTGAAACACCTGTCTTCACTGACGGTCTTTGTTTCACAGGTTCCACTCTTGCTAGGTCAACAATAAATCCTGTTTGTTTTTGTTTTGTTTTGAGATGAGGTCTCCCGTGTCACCCAGGCTGGAATTCAGGTGTGTGACCACAGCTTACTGCAGCCTGACCTCCCGGCCCTAGCGATCCTTCCACCTCAGCCTCCCGAGTAGCTGGGATGACAGGCGCGCACCACCACACCTGGCTCATTTTTGTGTTTTCTTTGTAGATCTGGGGTCTCATTCTGTTGCCCAGGCTGGTCTCGAACTCCTGGGCTCAAGTGATCCGTAGGCCTTGGCCTCCCAGAGTGTTGAGATTACTGGCGGGGGCCACTGTGCCCAGACAACAATAAATCTCTATTTGCAAAATCCAGAGATTTACTTTTCCACTTTTTCAGTTAGTTCCCATCTAACTAGAGCTTGTTTTCCAGGACTTGCCAGTCCATCCTTCATGAGACCTCCTTCCCTTGACCTCCATGGGCCAGGCATTCTTGGTTTCCTTCCTTTCCCTCTTCATTTTCAGTTCCTTGATTAGCTTCTTCTCAACCTGTACGTTAAATGCTGGTGTCCTCAAGGTAGACCCAGACCCCCTTTGTCCTCTGCACTCTCTCCTTTGTCGGTCTCCAACAGCCCATGCCTTTATCTACCGCCTATACTCCAACCTAAGGTCCATCTCTCTGCCCTCCAGATCTGCTTAGCAATATCTCAGTAATCTGAGAATCAAGATGTCCCAAAACCACTCGTGACCGCCTCTGTGAATCTGTGACATCATACTACTTTCAGCTGTGGCCAAAGCCAGGCTCCTGGAAATAGTCTGTGACTAGCCTCCCTCTCACATCGTCTCAATGAACAAGTTCTCGAAACTCCAACATTCATTTATTTATTTATTGAGACAGAATCTCACTGTGTCACCCAGGCTGAAGTGTAGCGGCGCAATCTCAGCTCACTGCAACCTCTACCTCCTGGGTTCAAAGGATTCTCATGCCTCAGCCTCCCGAGTAGCTGGGATCACAGGCGCCTGCCACCATATGCGGCTAATTTTTTATATTTTAGTAGAGACAGGGTTTCACCTTGTTGCCCAGGCTGGTCTCGAATTTCTGAGTTCGGGCAATCTGCCTGCCTCGGCCTCCCAAAGTGCTAGGATTACAGGCATGAGTCACTGCACCGGGCCAAAACTGTGCGTTGTAAATATCTCTATCCATTTCTCTCCGCCTCTTGTGGTCACCCTTCTGTTCGCCCCTGTGGTCACCCCCCTAACAGATCCCTTGTTCACCTCCAATCCCTGCCAACCCATTCTTCACGCTGAAGCCTGTCTTTCACCCATCCTCCCACCTCATGCAAATCTTTATGGGGTTGCCACTGTATGCCAGACAGACTTTTTTTATTAAATACAGATGTGATCATAATATTCCTCTGTTTCCAACCATTTGAAGGTTTGCTACTGTCCCTAGGATAAAATATAACTTTTTGTTTTTTTAGACAGAGTCTCATTCTGTTGCCCAGACTGGAGTTCAGTAATGCGTTCTCAGCTCACTGCAACCTCTGCCTCCCGGGTTCAAGTGATTCTCATGCCTCAGCCTCCCGAGTAACTGGGATTACAGGCATGCACCACCATGTCCAGCTAATTTTTGTATTTTTAGTAGAGACAGGGCTTTGCCATGTCTGCCAAGCTGGTCTTGAACTTCTGACCTCAGGTGATCCGCCCGCCGCAGCCTCTCAAAGTGCTAGGATTACAGACGTCAGCCACTGCACCCAGTGACAAAATATAACTTTCTTAGCAGGGCCTCAAGGCCCTGTGCATCTGCCCCCAATCCCCTTCTTGTCAACCCTACAGGCGCTCTGCACCGTTCCCACAATGAGAAGCATCTTCTCTACCTTCTGGCCTTTGCGTATGTTGGGACCACCACCAAGAATGCTCTTCTTGACCTCCTCTTCCAGCTAATTCCTACCCTTCCTTCGGATCTCAGCCAAAACTTCCCTTCCTGCAGTCCCCAGACCTGGGTGCTTCTATCCACCCTACAGCACCACAGCACCAAAACACAACCACAGCTCACTCCAGCTGCGACCTCCCAGGCTCAAGTGATCCTCCTGCCTTAGCCTCTTGAGTAGCTGGGACTATAGGTGCATACCACCATGCCTGGCTAATTTTTTATTTTTCATAGAAGTAAGGTCTTAGTATGTCGCCCTGGCTAGCTTTGAACTCCTGGCCTTAAGCATCCTGCCACCTCCCAAAGTGCTGGGATTACTGGCATGAGCCACAGTGCCTGGCCAGCACCTGTGCTTCTTTATAACTATATCATGCTTGTCATTTCATTTTGAACATCTCTCCAACCACCAGACACATGAAGGTGGCATCTGGTCCTGTCCTGTCCACCCACCACCTCCCCAGGGCTGGCACAGTCCCTGCTCATGGAAAGAGGTCAATAAATGTCCATTAAATAAATAAATTTAACTGTATGAAAGCTATTTATCAAAAGCAACATCCTCTCTCTCTCTCTGTTCTGCTGAGACAGAGACTTGTTCTGTCACCCAGGCTAGAGTGCCATAGTACCTGGGATTACAGAAGCATGCCACCACACCCAGCTAATTTTTGTATTTCTAGTACAGATGGGGGTTTCACCACCTTGGCCAGGCCGGTCTTGAACTTCTGACCTCGTGATCCACCCTCCTTGGCCTCCCAAAGTGCTGGGAGTACAGGTGTGAGTCACCACACCAGGCCCACCCTAATTTTTTTTTTAAGAGACAGGGTCTTGCTCTGTCACCCAGGCAGTGGTGCGATCATAGCTCACTGCAGCCTCAAACTCCTGGGCTTAAGCGATCCTCCCGCCTCAGCCTTCTGAGTAGCTGGGACTACAGGAAGCTACATGCCACTACAGCCAACTAGCTTTTTAAATTTTTTTTCTAAGGATGGGATCTCAGTATGTTGTCCAGGCTGGTTTTGAACTCCTTGGTTCAAGCAAGCCATCCTTCTGCCTCAGCCTCCCAAAGTGCTGACATGACGGGTGTGAGCCACTGTGCCTGGCCAAAATCCTCATTTTACAGACAGAAAACAAAACAAAACAAAAAGCTGCAGCCCAGAGGGAATTAATACTCCCATTTCCCAGGAGACAAGAGTTTTAGCTGCGTATGCAGGTCTTTGACCTTGGGATGCTTAATAAAGCACTGATAGAGCGAGAAAATACACACACACACACTCCAAAACTCACATGCTACAAAACTCAGGAACAGGAGCAAGCTATTCTGTCCACGTCACCGCCTCCACCTTGCTGATGTGTGCCCACACTGCTGCCCTGGAGGGAGTGTGTGCTAATCCATCCCTGCTCTGCTGGTCAGGCAAGGACTTGGTTCTATGGGACCGGGCGTGCTATTTGAGGACGTTGGGAGGGCGCCCAGACGATTTAAATTACCTGCAAGAGGTATTCATCATTCCTTGAGATTTTTATTTATTTATTTATTTATAAAGACGGGGTTTCACCATGTTGGCCAGGCTGGTCTTGAACTCCTGACCTCAGGTGATCCACCCACCTCGGCCTCCCAAAGTGCTAGGATTACAGGCGTGAGCCACCGCGCCCAGCCGATTCCTTGAGATTTATGAAGGGTCTTCAAGGTGCTGGATGGGGGCTGTTTGGCCAAATGAGCTGTAATGGTCTCTTGTGACCGCAAAAGGGCTTCCTGAGCGGGGACTGGTCTGAGCCAAAGACCAAGCAAGAGAAGCGAAGGCATTCACTTGAGCTAGCTGGGGAGTTGCACAGTAGAGCAGGGCGTGCACGTGTGTCAGTGTGTGCGCATGGGTATGTGCTGGAGGGTAGGAGGAAGCCAGCTCAAAACAGACCACTCAGGGCTCCCAGCTTTCCGGCATGGAGAAAGATGCCTCGGGCCTGGGGCCTCGGAGGTGCAGCATGCCCCATCTCATAGCACCATGTCCTCCGCCTGATGCTGGACGTCACTGACATCTGTGAACCTCCCATCCCTCCCCATCCTCGCCACCTGCCATTGTAGAAAAAAGAACACTTGCTCCCAATTTGTTAAGGTGTCTGTTCTGGTCTCTGAAGTTCATTAAGAAGAAAAGAGAAACAATGGACAATTTGTACAGCACTTGACAGTTTACAAAACCTCCCTAATGAAACGTAGTGGAGCTGGGGTTGAATCCTTGCTCTGCAGCTGACCAGCTCACATGAACTTGAACAAGCTGTGTAATTCTCTGAAGTGAATTCCTCGTCTTGGCCAGGCATGGTGGCTCACGCATCCCAGCACTTTGGGAGGTTGAGGCAGGAGGACTGCATGAGGCCAGGAGTTCAAGACTAGCCTGAGCGACATAGTGAGACTCCATCTGTATATTAAAAGAAAAAAAAGTTGGGGGAGCGCTGGGAACAGTGGCTCACACCTATAATCCCAGCACTTTGTGAGGCCAAGGTGAGTGGATTGCCTGAGCTCAGGAGTTCGAGACCAGCCTGGCCAACATGGTGAAACCATCTGTACTAAAAATACAAAAAATTAGCCAGGTGTGGTGGTGTGCGACTGTAATCCCAGCTACTTGGGAGGCTGAGGCAGAACCCAGGAGGTAGAGGTCGCTAAGAGCATGCCACTGCACTCCAGCCTGGGCGACGGAGCAAGATTCCATCTCAAAAAAAAAAAAAAGGATATAAAAAGCAGCACCATTTCAGCTATTTGCTCTCTCTTTTATTTTCTTATATCCTAAGCAGAAGCTGAACCCCCACTTGGTTTTTTGGGCCCAGTATTTACAGATTTTCAGAGCTAATTCATGTTAATTAAATATAAGCCATTGATGAGTATCTCACACTACCAACGTATTTGGCTACTCTCATATAGATGGACACTTAGGTTGCTTTTGACTTTTTATAATTAAAAATGAATTATTCTGTGCTTTGGTGAATAATCCTGATTACACATCCTTGTCCAACTGTCCCTAGAAGTGGAATGCTGGGGCCCAAAGTATGCACATTTAAGAATCTATTTCCAGGCTGGGCATGGTACGTAATCCCAGCACTGTGGGAGGCCGAAGTGGGAGGATTGCTTCAGCCCGGCAGTCGGAGACCAGCCTGGGCAACATAGTGAGACCCTGTTTCTACCAAAAAAAAAAACCCCTAAAACCCAAACTTCTATTTCCAAATTGATTTCCATCGTCGTGGAGACACTGGACACTTCCAACACCAGGGAACAGGTGCCCCAGCCGCTCCACCGACTCACTGACACTTGTTTTGTCGGGCTTTTAAATTTCTGGTGTGAAATGGTATTGCATATGTTCGTTACGGTTCACATTTCCTCTTCTGTGAAATGTCTACTGATGTCTTTGCCCACTTTTTCATTGGATTGCTGCTTCCTTCTTACGTCTCTGTGCTCGCTCTTCATACATTCGGATTCCCAATTCTTTTTCTTTCTTACTTCCTTTTTTGGTTTTGAGATGGAGTCTCACTCTTGTCACCCAGGTTGGAGTGCAGTGGCACAATCTTGGCTCACTGCTACTTCTGCCTCCCGGTTTCAAGCGATTCTCCTGCCTCAGCCTCCTAAGTAGCTGGGATTACAGGCGGGTGCCATCACACCTGGCTAATTTTTTGTATTTTTAGTAGAGACGGAGTTTCACTGTGTTAGCCAGGATGGTCTCGATCTCCTGACCTCGTGATCCACCCGCCTTGGCCTCCCAAAGTACTGGGATTACAGGCATGAGCCACCACACCCAGCTCGATTCCCCAATTCTTTGTTAGTTTTCTGTACCACAAATAGCTTATTCAGCCTGTGGCTTTTTGTGTTTTTTTTGAGACAGAGTCTCTGTCGCCCAGGCTGGAGTGCAATGGCGTGATCTCGGCTCACTGCAATCTCCATCTCCCAGGCTCAAGCAATTCTTTTGCCTCAGCCTCCCTAGCAGCTGGGATTACAGGTGTGCGCCACCACACCTGGCTAATTTTTGTATTTTTAGTAGAAATAGAGCTTTTTGTCCAGGCTGGTCTCGAACTCCTGGCCTCAAGGGATCCACCCACCTTGGCCTCCCAAATTACTGGGATTACAGGCGTGAGCCACCATACCCAGCCCCAGCCTGTGGCCTTTTTATGTACAATGGCATCTTCTGTTGGCAAAGTTGTCAATTTTATCAACATCTTCCTTTATTCATACGCTTTCAGTGTCTTACGAATTTTTTCCCTATTGGAACTAAGATCATAAAGATATTCTCTCATATATTCTTTGAAAAGTTTAAAAGCTTTGGTTTCTGTAGTTAGGCCTTTAACACACTTGGAATTTATTTTTAGTTAAGGCATAAAGTAATATTCTAATTTTATTTCTCCCTGTGCAGAACCAGTTGCTCTAACGTCATGTATTAAAGAATTCCTTAGCTGGGGTTCCCATGGAAGCAGACTCTGAGACAAGGATGACAGAGCAGGGAGCTTATTTGGTATTTGGGAGGGGCCCTGGAAAATGCTGGAAGGAGATCAGGAAGGGGAGAGAGAGATTCTCTTATCAACTGATGAGCATTTGTTTTCATTTTTTTGTTTTTGAGACAGAGTTTCACTCTGTTGTCCAGGCAGGAGGGCACTGGTGCAATCCTGGCTCCCTGCAGTCTTGACCTCCTGGGCTCAAGCCATCCTCCTGCCTTAGCCTCCCAAGTGGCTGGGACTATAGTACAGGTATTTGCCACCACACCTGGCCATTTTTTTAGGGTTTTTTTGTTTGTTTGTTTGTTTTTCAGATACAGGATCTTGCTATGTTGTCCAGGCTGGCCTCAAACTCCCAGACTCGAATGATCCTCCGGCCTCAGCTCCTAAAGTGCTGAGATTCCAGGCATGAGCCATTACTCCTGGCTTGACAAACTTTGCTATATGTCTAAGGAAATTTGTTTTCCTTATTGAGCATTTCTGAGTATTTGTGGCAGCAGGATTTCCAGACTGTCTAGTCCACTCTGAGGCCGTCACCGAAAGTCACGGGCAGCCCCTGGCCTTCCCTCCAGGAGTCTAGAGGCACCTCCCAGAAGCAGAAGCCAACCCTGTGGCTGGGCCCCAGTGCCTTTCTCATGTCTCAACTTCTTACAATAACTTCCCAGTTTACTTCCTTGCTGGTCTGTCTTGTTCCCACCTCTTATTTATCCTGCTGTGAAAATCTATTTTTCTAAAACACATCCAGTCCAGCCATGGTGGCTCATGCCTGTAAATCCCATCACTTTGGGAGGCCAAGGCAGGAGGATCACCTGAGGTCAGGAGTTTAAGACCAGCCTGGGCAACATGGTGAAACCGTGTCTCTATTAAAAATACAACATTAGCCAGTCGTGGTGGCGGGTGCCTGTAATCCCAGCTACCTAGGAGGCTGAGGCAGGAGAATCACTTGAAGCCAGGAGGCGGAGGTTGCAGTGAGCCAAGATCGCATCATTGCACTCCAGCCTGGGCAACAGAGTGAGACTCCGTCTCAAACAAAACAAAACAAATAAACAAACAAACAAAAAACACATCTGGCTCTTGCCAGTCTCTCCACCTTTAAAGTCTCTGAGGATAAACAAGCTGAGCCCAACGGTCCTTCTCAGCCTTCTTTCCACGGTGCCTTCCTCTCTTCCCAGCCCCTTTTCCCCAACCCTCCCTGCTCCCAGAATCCGGCTGCCTCCCATGCCTCCAGGCCTTTCCACACGATGTTTTCACCGTTGAATTTTCTCTCTGGAGCCCTGGGCTGTAAAGTTCCCCCAGGCCAGCCTATGTGGTACCACCTTTGTAAGCTTATCCTCCCTAGCTAGAAAGAGGCCTCCCATTCCTCCGATGGCCGCTTACTGTCCCCTCCACACCTGAGCCACTAAACTCACTCAGTCTACCTGTTAGTTAGGAGTCTCTCTCCTCCGCTAACCTGGGGGCAAAGAGTCGGGTCCTCCCCTAGGGCAGGGCAGGGGCTTGCAGAGCTGTTGGGTGGGTGGGAAAGGGAGACCCCTCATCACACACGCAGAAGGCCCTCAGCCCTGCAGAGAGAGTGGCTGGGGGCGCGTGCGCGGGCTCCAGGCTCCAAGGGGAAGCCCACCGTGCTGCGTCTGCAGCGGGGGGATGAGTTCTCGGTGCAGCCCCTCGACGGGTGAGGGATGGGCAGGCAGCCAAGCGCGCAAGGCGCAGCCCAGCTGACAGGAAGCCGCACTAGGGGCATCCAGGACACAAAGCCCCACCTGTCAGGCCCCCACGCACACCCTCCACCCGCCGTCCCGGTTCTGGCCCCGTGCCTACCACCAGCAGCTGCCTAATCCCTTCCTCCCTCCCTCGGTGGCCTTCGGTCCTCTCCCGGGACAGCTGCAGCAAACCAGCAGGTGGGAGGCGGTTTGCACGAGCCTCCCAGCTCTGCCCCCTAACAGCCAGCTTCAAATTCCAGAGCCTCCCCAGGAACCAGCAGCGGAGAGCGGCCCCGTGGCCCCTGCGTGTCCCTGACTTGGGTGACAAGCAGAGCAGCAGTGCTTCCTAGTGACCAGCTGACCAGGGCTTTCATCAAGGCCCCCTTTGTCCTCTAAGGTCCCCTGGCTCTGGTCCACCCTGTGGCCACGCGTAGGACCCCTGTCTCCTTGCAGAGCCTCTGGGCAGCCTGCCGGCAGCCAGTCAGCATGACGTGAACGCAAACAAGCAGAGTGAATGCCCAAAGGGAGACACAGGCGGGCCTTGATGTCTGCCTTATAATAAAGGTAATATCTGGCCAGGAGCGATGGCTCACGCCTGTAATCCAGCACTTTGGAAGGCTGAGGTGGGAGCATCACTTGAAGCCAAGAGTTGAAGACCAGCCTGGGCAACATAGTGAGATTCTATCTTTATTACAAAATTCAAAAAATTAAAATATATTTAAAAATAGTCTGGGCATAGTGGCTCATGCCTGTAATCCCAGCACTTTGGGAGGCTGAGGCAGATGGATCATTGAGGTCAGGAGTTTGAGACCAGCCTGGCCAACGTGGTGAAACCCCATCTTTACTAAAATACAAAAATTAGCTAGGTATGGTGGTGTGTGCCTGTAATCCGAGTTACTTGGGAGGCTGAGGCAGGAGGATCACTTGAACCTGGGAGATGGAGGCTGCAGTGAGCTGAGATCGCACCATTGTACTCCAGCCTGGGCAACAGGGTGAGATTCCACCTTAAAAAAATTAAATAAAGGTAATAGCAACTCACTAGAAAATTATACACACATACATGCACACATATATAAATATACATATATTATGTAAAATATATATGCATATATTATATGCTTATGCATATATAATATAAATTAAAATGTTGGCTGTGCTGTGGCACTCAGGGGCAGGCTCCTTGGAGTACAGTTTCCGACTCCAGCTGTGCTTCCACAAAGAAACCACAGGAGCAAATGCAGGGGGAGGGCTGTCATTGAAAGAAGAACTGATGCTTCTCCCTTAGGTATCTCCTTGAGAAACCTCAGCCAGGACTGGCTGTCAGACGAGGGATGTCAGCTAAGGGGATTGTGATGGGTGTGCTAAGGGCGCTGGTGGAGAACTTGTCAATAGCATCATTGTCATCTGTCGCTAGGCACGCATGGGGATCTGCGAGCCCTGCCTCCGCCTCTGCAGCCCTGACGGCATCATCGCTATTAGTATCACATTATTGTTTTCTGAGAAAGGGTCTTGCTCATGCCTGTAATCCTAGCACTTTGGGAGGCTGAAGCAGGCCGATCGCTTGAACCCAGGACTTCAAGATCAGCCACGGGCAACATGGCCAAACTCCATTTTACAAAAAATTTTTTAAAAAATTAATTTTTAAAAAATTAGCGGGGCGTGACATACGCCTGTAGTAGTCCCGGCTACTCAGGAGGCTGGGGTGGGAAGATCGTTTGAGCACAAGGCTGGTCAGGCTGCAGTGGGCCATGATTGCACCACTGCACTCCGGGCGACAGTGAGACTTTATCACACACACACACACACACACACACACACACACACGCAAAGGATTCCAATACTCATTTCTCTGAAGAAGACATACAACTAGCCAATAAACACATGAGAAGATGCTTAACATCATTAGCTATTTGGGAAATGCAAATTAAAACTACCATGGGATACCATTCCACACCCACTAGGATAGCTATAACTTTTAAAACCCGAAAATAACAGGTGTTGGCAAGAACGTAAAGAAACTGGAACCCTTGTTCACTGCTGGTGGAAATGTACAATGGTGTGACCATGGTGGAGAAGTTTGGTTATTCCTCAAAAAGTTAAACGTAGAATTAGGATATGACCCAGCAATTCCAATCCTAGATATGTACATGGAGCAAGTGAAAACGGATAGTGAAACAAACACGTGTGCAGGTATGTTCACGGTAGCACTGTTCGCAATAGCCAAAAGGCAGCAAGTGTCCATCTGCTGATGAAATGGATCACAAAGGCGTATAATCCATACAATGGAATACTGAGCAGGCATCAAGGGAATGGAGTTCTGATACATGCTCCAGTGTGGGCGAACCTGGAAATTGAAAGGCTGCTAAGGGGAAGGAATGGAGCATGAAAGGTCACATGTGTGTGATGCCATTTATATAAAACTTCCAGAAAAGGGCTGGGCGTAGTGCTTATGCTTGTAATCCCAGCACTCTGGGAGGCTGAGGCAGGTGAATCACTTGAGGTCAGGAGTTTGAGACTAGCCTGGCCAACATGGTGAAAATCCTGTCTCTACTGAAAATACAAAAAATCAGCCGGGTGTGGTGGTACGTGCCTGTAGTCTCAGCTACTTGAGAGGCTGAGGCAGGAGAATCGCTTGAACCTGGGAGACAGAGGTTGCAGTGAGCCATGATCGAGCCACTGCACTCCAGCCTGGGCAACAGAGTGAGACTCTGTCTCAAAACACAAAAAACTTCCTGAATAGGACCGGGCACAGTGGCTCATGCCAGCACTTTGGGAGGCTGAGGCAAATGGATCACCTGAGTTCAGGAGTTTGAGACCAGCCTGGCCAACATGGTGAAAATCCTGTCTCTACTGAAAATACAAAAAATTAGCCAGGCGTGGTGGTACATCCCTGTAATCCCAGCTAGTCAGGAGTCTGAGGCAGGAGAATCACTTGAACCTAGTCAGGAGGCGAAGGTTGCAGTGAGCTAAAATCGAACCACTGCACTCCAGCCTGGGCAACAGAGTGAGACACCGTCTTAAAAAACAAATAAACAAACAAACTTCCAGAATAGGCAAATATCTAGAGACAAAAAGCAGACTAGTGGATGCCAGGGACTGGAGAAGAGGGACAGAGGACTATGGAGTGACAGTGTAATGGGTCTGTGGTTTCCTTTGCAGGGGATGGGGAGGGGTGACATATCTTAGAACAACACAGAGGTGATGGCTTTACAGCACTGTGGATGTCCTGAATGCCGCTGAACTGCGCCTTTTAAAATGGTTAATGATTAATTTTATGTTGTACAAGTTTTACCTCAATTAAAAACAACCAACACAGCTTCTAATAAGCAGCCAGCAGTTTCCATTCTGTTTTCCCACCTCCCAATTCCACTCCCCAAACCCATCATGCTTTTTAATCTCTTTTCCCTTCTGGTCGGTAATGATAAACTCGATATTTCCAATTAATAGATCTACATTGCTATTTATTTTTTTATTGAGAGACAGGGTCTTGCTGTATTGCCCAGACTGGAGTAGAGTGTTGTGATCATAGCTTACTCTTACTGCAGCCTCAAACTCCTGGGCCCAAGCAATCTTCCTGCCTCAAGTCTTCCAAGTAGCTGGGACTACAGGCACATACTGCCATGTCTGGCTAATTTTTTTTTTTTTTTTTTTTTTTTTGAGACAGAGTCTCACTGGGCGTGATGGCTCATGCCTGTAATCCAAGCACTTTGAAGGCCAAGGCAGGCAGATCACCTGAGGTCGGGAATTCAAGACCAGCCTGACCAACATGGTGAAACCTCGTCTTAAAAAAAAAAAAAAAAAAAAAAAAGGACACAGAGTCTCACTCTGTCACCCAGGCTGGAGTGTAGTGACACAATCTTGGCTCCTTGCAGCCTCCACCTCCCAGGTTCAAACCATTCTCGTGCCTCAGCATCCCAAGTAGCTGGGACTACAGGCATGCACCACCACGCCTGGTTAATTTTTTTTGTATTTTTAGTAGAGATGGGGTTTCACCATGTTGGCCAGGCTGGTCTCAAACATCTGCCTCAAGTGATCCGCCCACCTCAGCCTCTCAAAGTGCTCGAATTACAGGCGTGAGATACCGTGCCCAGACACTTTATTAATTTTAAATATTACCTAATGACTTTCTATCATGACAGATATGAAATAATTCTCTTGGATATCCTACTATCTCTCTTCCCCATCTTCTGAACAAGAATTACACAAATATTTTAGTAAATAATCAGTGTTTAAATTATGACGATGTGGCCGAGTATAGTGTCTCACGCCTGTAATCCCAGCGCTTTGGGAGGCCGAGGCGGGTGGATCACTTGAGGTCAGGAGTTTGAGACCAGCCTGGCCAACCTGATGAAGCCCCATTTCTACTAAAAACACAAAAATTAGCCAGGTGTGGTGGTTTAATCCCAACTGCTCAGGAGGTTGAGGCATGAGAATTGCTCGAACCCTGGAGGCAGAGGTTACAGTGAGCCGAGATCACACCACTGCACTCCAGCCTGGGTAACAGAGCGAAACCTTATCTACAAAAAATAAAAAAATTAAAAATTAAAAATATGACAATGCAAATGGCATTCGGCACAGAACCAAGTGTGAGACTATGATCCATTCTTGTTAAATTTTTTTGTTTTTCTTGGAGTAACTCCTTTGTCGTTTTATTTGCACAACTTTCTTCATGCCACAGACATTCTTTTTCCAAATGTTCCATTGTTTAAGGCATTCTGCGGGGCGCCTGGTTTCCAGGAGGCACCCCCCCACGTCAGTGCCCTTGGCACTGCACCCACTTCTCCATCATGTTCTCTTCCACTTGTCTTGCTGACATGCACCCTCCAGGGAAAAGAATTCATGGAGACACATTTTTTGCATCCTGAATTCTCTGAAAATGTCTTTGTCCTGTTTTCACGCTTTACTAGTTGTTTGGCCGGGTAGGAAATAACGGACTGAAATGATTTTCCGGCCAGCGAGGTTGCTCACATGTGTAATCCCAGCGCTTTGGGAGGCCGAGGCGGGAGGATTGCTTGAGCCCAAGAGTTTAAGACCAACTTGGGCAACGTGACAAACCTCGTCTCTACAAAAAATACAAAAATTAGCTGGGCATGGTGGCGCTCGCCTGTAGTTCCAGCTACTAGGGGATTGAGGCAGGAGGATCACTTGAGCCTTGGGAGGTCAAGGCTGCAGTGAGTTCTGATCTCACCACTGCACTCAAGCCTGGGCAGCAAAGTCAGACCCTGTCAAAAAAAAAAAAAGGAAGGAAGGAAGGAAAGAGGGAAAGAAAATCACTCCCTGCACTGCAACAACACTGAGAAGCAATACCTAGTATCTAGCCGAAAAGTTCAGAACCATCCAATTCTCTTTTCTTCTTTCTTTTTTTTTTTTTTTTTTTTTTGAGACAGAGTCTTACTCTGTTGCCCCAGCTGGAGTGGTGTGATCTCGGCTCACTACAACCTCTGCCTCCCAGGTTCAAATGATTCTCCTGCTTCCGCCTCCCCAGTAGCTGGGATTATAGGAGTGAGCCACCCCGTCAGGCTAATTTTTGTATTTTTGCTAGAGACAGGGTTTCACCATGTTGCCCAGGCTGGTCTCAAACTCCTGGCCTCAAGTGATCCTCCCACCTCAGCCTCCCAAAGTGCTAGGATTACAGGCATGAGCTGCCGTGCCTGGTCTGGATTGCTTCTCCATGGCTCTTATCTGTTCTCTGTACTTTCCAACTCTTGGTTTTTTTGGCCACTTTCTGAGAGTTCCTTGACTTTACCCTCTCTGCATTCTGATGAAATTTTGAGTTCTTTCCATGGCATTCTATTTTTGTTTTATGAGGCACTGTTCTCTTGAACTCTGTGAGAACACTATGGAAAAGTTCCTTCCGTCTTCTGAATTAGCATTGTCTTTGTTTCTTAAAGATGGCCTGTTTCCCATTGCTTATTTTCGGGCTTTTCTTCCTGTTGTTTCTTGATTCTTCTTATACATCAGCCGCTCCTTGGTTAGATGTTTATATTAGCAGTGAGGCTCTAAAAAGTTAATTGGAAATTCCGTGTGCATGGCGGAGCTCATCAGCTGGCAAACTCCTTTTTTAGGGAGAGTGGGCAGGCAGCCAGCACTCTCACTGGGGACTTCTAAATGTCAGATTGTGCAGGCTTTTTCTCTGAGACCTTGGGTGTCTGCAGAGAAGCATCCTCTGATCACCTGCATGGGACGTGGATGCCAGGTGGCTTGTACTTGCCTCATCTGGATAGAGGAAATGTTCTAGACGTTCAGTTAATCTCCTTGTTTTCAGCATCTGTTATACTCCAACCTCTGCCACATGAAGTCTCTGAGTTAGGAGCTCCCCTGGGTCAGCTTCCCCAGCCCATTCCACTGTTCCAGCCCAACACAGTTGCAAGATAAATACTTGGCTGCTGAAATTCAGCAGGGGTTGTGGGGCGGTACCAGTTGTTGTTTTTTTTTGTTTGTTTGTTTGTACTTTGGAGATGGAGTCTCACTCTGTTGCCCAGGCTGGAGTGCAGTGGCATGATCTCAGCTCATTGCAACCTCCGCCTCCTGGGTTCAAGTGATTCTCCTGTCTCAGCCTCCCGAGTAGCTGAGATTACAGGTACCCACCACCACGCCCAGCTAATTTTTGTATTTTTAGTAGAGACGGGGTTTCACCGTGTTGGCCAGGCTGGTCTCGAACTCCTGACCCCAAAGGATCCACCCGCCTCAGCCTCCCAAAGTGCTGGGATTACAGGCATGAGCCACTGTGCCCGGGCAGTACCAGTTCTTAGACATCCTCTCCACCTGACTTCGGTTCTGCCCCATGCCTCCAACATGATAACTCCCAGTTCAAGCCTCTCTTGGCATTTGCTCTCCTCTTGCCAGCATCTCTTTTCTTTTTCTTTCTTCTGAGACACGGTCTCGCTTTGTCACCCAGGCTGGCGTGCAGTGGTGTGATCACGGCTCACTGCAGCACTGGCTTCCCAGGCTCAAGCAATCCTCCTGCCTCACTCAGCCTCCCAAGTAGCTGGGACCAGTGTGAGCCACCATGCCCAGCTAATTTTAGCATGTTTTGTAGGGATGGGTTCTCACTATGTTGCCCAGGCTGATCTCAAACTCCTGGGCTCAAGCTACCTGCCCACCTCCCAAAGTACTGAGATTATAGGTGTGAGCCCCTGTGCCCTGCCTATCTTTTCTTCTTTTCTTTCCAAAATGTGTTAAAATATCTTATTCGATAATGATCCTTCTTTCATTCTCTTTGTCCTTGTGGGTCTTTATCATTTTTATTTCTTCACTATCATATATGCAGCTAATCTTGGGAAGCTGCATAGCCATTCTGCTACTTTAGCTGAAGCCCTTTTTTTCTTTCTTTTTTTGAGACAGGGTCTCACTCCGTTGCCCAGGCTGGAGTGCAGTGGTACGATCTTGGGTCACTGCAGCCTCCACTTCCTGGGTTCAAGCGATTCTTGTGCCTCAACCTCCCGAGTAGCTGGAATTACAAGTGCCTGCCCCTGGCTAATTTTTGTACTTTTAGTAGAGATGGGGTTTCACCATGTTGGCCAGGCTGCTCTTGAACTCCTGACCTGAAGTGATCCACCCGCCTCAGCCTCCCAAAGTGCTGGGATGACAGGTGTGAGCCACTGAGCCCGGCCTAATGTTTTTAACTTGCATATTTTTGAATGCTTTATAACTCAGAGGTCTTCCTCCTAACCCAAAATGCTTCCTTTTGTCTTCCCAAGGGTTTTTTTTTTTTTTTTTTAATGGTTTGATTTTTCTCTCCTTCAAATTTAGCTTTTTAAATCTACCTGGAATTTATCCAGGCATGCAGCCCAAGGTGAGAATCTAAAACATTCTCTTCTCACAAACAGCTAACCAAATTAGCCTCACTTAATTTGTCAAATGATGTTTCTATTCCTACTGACCTGCAAGGTTGTCTATATTGTATAGTTAATTTACATGTGTGTAAAGGTATGTTTCTGGGCTATTTATTCTATCTACTGATGGGTTAAATTTTCAGCTATTGAGTCACTGTTTTAATCATTAAAAATGTGTTTTCACCTGCAATCCCAGCACTTTGGGAGACTGAGATGGGAGGATAGTTGACACCAGCCTGGGCAACACACACACACACACACACACACACACACACACACACACACAAATGCCTTTTTAATATTTAGTAGAACAAGTTTCTCCTGGATGGATTCTTCTTCAAAATTTAAAAGTCATTCTCATTTATTCTTCCAGATAAACTTTAGAATTTAAAAGTTCCGGCCTGGCATGATCAGGAGATCGAGACCATCCTGGCCAACAGGGTGAAACCCCGTCTCTACTAAAAATACAAAAATAAGCTGGGTGTGGCGGCACCTGCTTGTAATCCCAGCTACTAAGGAGGCTGAGGCAGGAGAATCACTTGAACCCGGGAGGTGGAGGTTGCAGTGAGCTGAGATCTCCCCACTGCACTCCAGCCTGGCGACAGAGCTAGACTCTGCCTCAAAAAAAAAAAAAAGTTCCAAAAGGTTGGGAGGCTGAGGCCAGTGGACCACTTGAGGTCAGGAGTTTGAGATCAGCCTGGCCAACACAGTAAAACCCGTCACTACTAAAAATACAAAAATTAGTCAGGCGTGGTGGCACACACCTGTAATCCCAGCTACTTGGGAGGCTGAGGCAGAAGAATCACTTGAGCCTAGGAGGCGGATGTTGCAGTGAGCTGAGATCGTGCCACTACACTCTAGCCTAGGCGACAGAATGAGACTCCATCTCAAAAATAAAATGAAACAAAAAAACTTCCAACATGGCCAGGCACAGTGGCTCACGCCTGTAATCCTAGCCCTTTGGAGGTCGAGGTAGGTGGATCACGAGGTCAGAAGTTCGAGACCAGCCTGACCAACACAGTGAAACCCTGTCTCTACCAAAAATACAAAAATTAGCCGGGTACGGTGGCGCACGCCTGTAATCCCAGCTACGCGTGAGGCTGAGACAGGAGAATCGCGTCAATGTGGGAGGCGGAGGTTGCAGTGAGCCGAGATCGCGCCATTGCACTCCAGCCTGGGCAACAAGAGCAAAACCTTGTCTCAAAAAAACAAAAACAAAAAACAAAACAAACAAAAAAGTTCCAACGTGAATCCTATTGGGGTCTTGGCTATAAATGAGATAAGTCTAAGTTACTCTAGAAAGAGCTGACATAACAAATTCCATAGTTTCCACCCAGAAACAAAGTATGTCTCTCTGTTAATTCATCTGACATATTTCTTAGTCAAATTTTATAATTAAAAAAAAATTTTTTTTTTTTTGTAGAGACAGAAGTCTCACTATGCTGCTTAGGCGCGATCTTGGCTCACCGTAACTTCCGCCTCTCAGGTTCAAGTGATTTTCCTGCCACAGCCTCCCGGTAGCTGGGATTAGGTATGCACCACCACGCCTGGCTAATTTTGTAATTTTTCAAGTAGAGACGAGGTTTCTCCATGTTGGTCAGGCTGGTCTCGAACTCCTGACCTCAGGTGATCTGCCTGCCTTGGCCTCTCAAAGTGCTGGGATTACAGGAGTGAGCCACTGTGCTCAGCCCCAGTCAAGTTTTATAACTATCAACAGATCTATTCTATGTAAAGTATCCTCCCAAGTCACTCTATCATTTTTCCTATTTTGTATTCGTTATTATTAAGAGGCTAAGAAAAGTAGCTAATATTTAGAGGGCTCATTAGCTGCCTGGCACTGTTGTAAGCATTCTTAGATGTACCATCTCACTAAATCCTTGCAACAAGGTGAGTAGGTATCTACTATATCCAGTTACACATGAAGAAACTGAGGCACAGAAAGACAAGTGATTAGACCAATTGTCACAGGTAGAACTAGGTTTCTAATCCAGGAAGTTCTACTCTGGAGCCCATGGTCTTATCTAAAAATCACTCTTTTTACTATTCAGCTGTAAAAAGAATGAGGAAGCCTATTGTAAAGCTGATGTAAAAATGCTGCCAGGATTCTGGTCAGGTGTGGTGGCTTGTGACTGTAATCCCAGCACTTTGGGCAGCTGAGGCAGGAGGATTGCTTGAGGTCAAGACTTGGAGGCCAGTCTGGGCAACATCGCAAGACCTCAACTCTAAATACAATTTTTTTTAAAGTCAGGCACAGTGGGACACACCTGTGCTTCCAGCTACTCAGGAGGCTGAGGCAAGAGGATCATTTAAGCCCAGAAGTTCAAGGCTGCAGTGAGCTATGATCATATCGTGCACTCCAGCCTGGGTGACAGAGTGAGACCCTGCCAAAAAAAAAAAAAAATCCAAACTATTATACACAAAGAACGAGGAAGATAATATTCCCATATATTCATATTCGCTTGTATGTGAAAATAAAATACGTGGATGGACACAATAAGAGATCAATTAATGGTTCTCTGTCTTAGGCTGAGTAGGAGCTAGGCTGTGGGAAGTCAGGAGTGGGACTCCTTTCACTCTTTTTTCTGGAACCACTTGTATGTATTACCTTTTTTAAAAAATATATATTTTATTTTTTTATTTAAGATGGAGTTTTGCTCTTGTTGCCCAGGCTGGAGTGCAGTGACATGATCTAGGCTACTGCGACCTCTGCCTCCCAGGTTCAAGCGATTCTTCTGTCTCAGCCTCCTAAGTAGTTTGAATTACAGGCACCCACCACCACGCCTGGCTAATTTTTTTGTATTTTTAGTAGGGACGGGGTTTCACCATACTGGCCAGGCTGGTCTTGAACTCCTGACCTCAGGTGATTCGCCCACCTTAGCCTCCCAAAGTGGGATTACAGGCATAAGCCCCTGCACCCGGCCCCGTATGCCTATTTTTAAAATGAAATACACTAGCAAATATGCAGTAACTATGTTTTAAGTGAATGACAAGAGATTTCATAGACTTTTTTCTTTTTTAAAAAAGATGGGGGTCTGTCTATATTGCCCAGGCTGAACCTAAATTCCTGGACTCAAGTGGTCTCCTGCCTCGGCCTCCCGAGTAGCTGGAACTATAGGCACTCAGCTTTCACAGATTCTTACAAAGGTATTTTCTGGTCTTGCCATTTTGGTGAACAGGTTCTGTCTTCTATGACAAGCAAGTTGCTGAGACACTGGATAATATACTCTTGATTTTTATACAGCTCACTCCCAGAACTCTTATTTCCTATACTGAACTTACTTATTAATTCTAAGACCTTTTTTCCGTTGATCTCCTGGGTTTTCGGTGGATACAGCAGGGATCTAGGCTGATTCCATCAATGTGTTTCAGCAGATCAGGATAGAAAAGGAGGATGGTGACGGTTGTGGGGAAGGAAAGAGTGAGTTCTCCATATAAAGACATTCAGTTCCAAGTTTTAAAGAACACGGCATGGGCCAAGCAAAACCGGCCCGCAAAGGAATCCAGACCTCGAGACGCCAGTCTGTGGCCTCTGCTGCGGAATGGGCTCTGCTTACGCACATCATCCCCCGCTCTTCCCCTCAGCCACACCCCCAGTCCTCCAAGGTCCTGCCCCAGGTCCAGGCCCACCAGCCCCTGAACGTGGGCTCCTCCTTCAGCTGGCTCCTCTGAGCTTCTCTTCTCTTTCCCATGGTTGTCGGGTCTGGAATGACCGACAAGCTGTGGAGCCGCGGGAGCAGCACTGATTTTTTTTTTCCCTTTGAGACAGAGTCTCGCTCTGTTGCCCAGGCTGGAGTGCAGTGGCACAATCTCAGCTCGTTGCAACCTCCGCCTCCCAGGCTCAAGGGATTCTTGCGCCTCAGCCTCCCTAGTAGATGGGATTACAGGTGCACACCACCGAACCTGGCTAATTTTTCTATTTTTAGTAGAGATAGGGTTTTGCCATGCTGGCCAGGCTGGTCTCGAACTCCTGGCCTCAAGCAATCCACCCGCCTCAGCCTCCCAAAGTGTTGGGACTGCAAGCGTGAGCCACTGTGCCCGGCCGGCACTGAGTTCTTGAATAAACAGCTTGAGACAGTTCATACTGGCTTCCTGGGCTCATCCCACCCTTTTCATATCCTTTGCCACTGTGGTTATGAAAGTGACTACAGTGACCATGAGTCCGTCAGCTCTTCCTGGAGTTCTAGGAGCAACTCGAACCCAGCAATCAAACCGGGTTCAGCCCTGACTTGTGGCGCCAACCTTTCCTGTGGCATGATGGGCACTGTTGAGGACAGACTGACATTTCAGCTAACCTGCTCACCCAGAACCCTGAAAGGCCTTTGCAGAGAAAGCAGAAGAAGACGACAGGTCCCCTCCCCTCAAAGGACCACGTGGAGTCTCCATGAGAGTGGAATCCGTTTTTTCACACCTGACACTTAAGCGAGTCCTGAAAAACGTATTTGCTGGTTAACTGACATGAAAGTTAGTATCCACAGTCACTCAAAATACAACCACAGCAGAGACAAAAGACAACAGCTCAGGAAAACCAACGAGAGGGAGAGGGAAATGTCTTCTGGGGCTACGGTGACCTGGTGAGGAGAATGTCTGTAGCCCCTCACTGAAGACAAGACTTCTTTTAACCCCTAAACAAAAATGACTACTGTAGCCTCTATGAATGGGATGAGAATATTCACATTTCATTCTCATAAAAACACTACCAAGGCCAGGCATGGTGGCACATGCCTGTAATTCCGGCATTTTGGGAGGCTGAGGTTGGCGGATCACTTGAGGTCAGGAGTTCAAGACCAGCCTGGCCAACATGATGGAATCCCGTCTCTACTAAAAATACAAAAATTAGCCAGGCGTGGTGGTGCACGCCTGTAATCCCAGCCATCTTAGATGCTGAGGCAGGAAAATCGCTTGAACCTCTGAGGCAAAGGTAATAGAGCAAGACGGTGTCTCAAAAACAAAACAAACAAAAACACTACCAAATGCTAATCTGGTGACTCATTCCTGTAATCCCAGCACTTTGGGAGGCTGAGGCAGGAGGATCACGTGAGGCCAGGAGTTCAAAACCAGCCTGAGCAATATAGTGAGACCCATCTCTAAAAATAAAAAAAATTTCTTTAATTAAGCTCGGCATGGTGGAGCACGCCTGTGGTCCCAGCTACTCAGGAGGCTAAGGCAGGAGGATAACTTGAGGCCAAGAATTTGAGACCAAACTGGGCAACAAAGCAAGACTCTGTCTCTACTAAAAATAATTAAAGAATTAGCTTGGTGTGGTGGTGCCCACCTGTAGCCCTAGCTACTAAGGAGGTTGAGGTGGGAGGACCGATTGAGCCCAGGAGGCTGAGGCTGCAGCGAGCTATGAATGCAACCACTGCACTCCCGGCTGCGTGACAAAGTGAGACTTCATCACAACAGACCACAAAAATCCCAACTCTGCCAGGTATGGCTGTCCTCATTTTATTATTTATTATTTATTATTTATGTATGTATTTATTTATCATTTTTTGTATTTTAGTAGAGACGGGGTTTCACCATGTTAGCCAGGATGGTCTTGATCTCCTGACTTTGTGATCCACCCGCCTCAGCCTCCCGAAGTGCTGGGATTACAGGTGTGAGCCACTGTGCCCGGGCAACTATTTTGATAATGCAAATTCTCTATTTCCAAAAACAGATTTTTTAAAAGCTTGGAATTCCACCTTACCCCATGTTTTAATACGTCTTTAAATAAGTACAAATGCCTTTTTCTTTCTTTCTTTTCCAATTTTTAAGTTGTGGTAAAATACACATAATATGAAATTTACCATCTGAACCATTTTTAAGTGTGCGGCTCACTGGCACTGAGTACGTTGACACTGTTGTGCAGCCATCACTGCTATCCATCTCCAGAACTCCTCCTCCTGCAAAACTGAAACCCTACCCTATTCAGCAATGACTCCCCATGTCCCTTCCCCCAAGCCCCTGGCAACCACCATTCTACTTTCTGTCTCTATGTTTGTGACTACTTCAGGTACTTCATAGAAGTGGAATCATACAGCATTTGTCTTTCTAGGACTCAGTTATTTCGCCTAAGATAATGTCTTCAGGGTTCATCCATGTTGTAGCATGTGACAGGATCTCTACCTTTTTTTTTGGTCGTTTTGTTTTGAGACAGAGTCTTGCTCTGTCACCAGGCTGGAATGCAGTGGTGTGATCTTGGCTTACTGCAACCTCTGCCTCAAGCAATCCTCCTGCCTCAGCCTCCTGAATAGCTGGGACTGCAGGCATGCACCACCATGCCCAGCTAATTTTTTGTATTTTTAATAGAGACGGGGTTTTACCATGTTGGCCAGGCTGGTCTCGATCTCTTGACCTCGTGATCTACCCGCCTTGGCCTCCTCAAGTGCTGGGATTACAGGTGTGAGCCACCGCGCCCAGCCAGATCTCTACCTTTTTAAGGTTCCATAATATTCTATTGTATACATAAGCACATTTTGCTTACCCATTCATCCACCACGGTTGCTTCCACATTTTAACTGATGTGTAAATAATGCTGCTGTGAATATGGGTGTACAAACCTCTCTTCATGAACCTGCCTTCAATTATTTTGGGTATATATCTAGGAGCAAAATGGATGAATCACACGGTAATTCTATTTTTAATCTAATTTTTTTTTTTTTTAGATGGAGTCTCGCTCTGTTGCCCAGGTGGAAGTGCAGTGGCGTGCTCCTTGGCCTCCCGGGATCAAGTGATTCTCCTGCCTCAGCCTCCCTAATATCTGGGATTACAGGTGCCTGCTACCATGCATGGCTAATTTTGTATTTTTAGTAGAGATGACCCCATCTCTACTATCTCTATTATCCATGTTGGCCAGACTGGTCTTGAACTCCTGACCTCATGTGATGCCCTCACCTCCACCTCCCAAGATGCAGGGATTACAAGTGCGAGCCACCACGCCTGGCCTTTTAAAAATATTTTGAGGAACCACCTGACTGTTTTCCACAGTGGCTACATTTTACATTCTCACCAACACTGCACAAGAGTTCCAGTTTCCCCACATCCTCACCAGTGCTTGTTATTTTCTGGGGTTTTATTTATTGTTTATTTTTGATAGTAGCCATCCTAATGGGTGAGAGGTGGTATCTCACTGTAGTTTTGATTTGCATTTTCATAAAGATTTTGAGCATTTTTTTTCACATGCTTATTGACCATTTGTGTATATCTTCTTTGGAGAAATGTTTATTCAAGTCCTTTGCCCATTTCTGAATTGGGTTTTTCACTGTTAAGTTTTAAGAGTTCTTGATATATTCTGGATATTAATCCTTTATCAGATATATGATATACAAGTATTTTCTCCCATTCTGTAGGTTGCTAACTCTTTTTAAGTGTTGTTAGTGTCTATCGATGTCCCAAAAGTGTCCATTTTCTTTCCTTTTTTTTTTTTTTTGAGATAGAGTCTCCCTCTGCTGCCAGGCTGGAGTGCAGTGGTGCGATCTCGGCTCACTGCAACCTCCGCCTACCGGGTTCAAGTGCTTCTCCTGTCTCAGCCTCCCGAGTAGCTGGGACCACAGGCATGCACCACCATGCCCAGCTAACGTTTGCATTTTTAGTAGAGATGAGGTTTCATCATGTTGGCCAGGATGGTCTCAATCTCTTGACCTCATAATCCGCCTGCCTTGGCCTCCCAAAGTGCTGGGATTACAGGAGTGAGCCATTACACCTGGCCAAAAGTGTCAGTTTTCACAAAGTCCAATTTGTCTAGTTTTGCTATTATTGGCTGTGCCTTTTGGTGTCATATCTCAGAAATCAATGCCAAATCAAATGTCAGGACACTTTTGCCCCATGTTTTCTTCTAAGAGTTTTATAATTTTAGGTCTTACATTTAGGGCACAGATTAATTTTGAGTTAATGTTTATATACGGTGTAAGATAAGTGTCCAACTTCATTCCCTTGCATGTGGATATCCAGTTTTCCCAGCACTATCTGGTGAAAAAAAAATTGTTTTCTCCTCATTGAACGGTCTTGGCACCCTGTTGGAAAATCATTTGGTCATATATTGAGGAGAGTTTATTTCTGGGCTCTCTATTCTATTTAATTGTTCTGTATGTTTGTCTTTATGCCAGTACCACACTATTTTAATGACTATAGTTTTGTAATACATTTTGAAATCAGGAAATGTGAGTACCCCAGCTCTGCTCTTTTTGTGGATGGTTTTGGCTACTCAGAGTCCCTTGAGATTCCATATGAATTTTAAGATGCGTTTTTCTGTTTCTGCAAACACATAATTGGGATTTTGATAGAGATTGCTTTAAACCAGTACATCATTTTGCCATGTCTTAACAGTATTAGATCTTCCAAAGTCCTGGGATTCATGGGAAAACCCATGAACTTGAGGTGTGTTTCTTTTTATTTATGTCTTCTTTAATTTCTTTGAGAATTTTTTGTACTTTTCATTGTACAAGGCTTTCACCTCTTTGGTCGATTCCTATTTTATTCCTTTTGGTGTTATTATAAATGAAACTGTTTTCTTAATTTCCTTTACAGATTGTTCCTTATTCACGCATAAAAATGCAAGTGACTTTTGCATACTGACTTTGTATCTTGCTACTTTGCTGAATTTGCTCATTGATTTTAACAGACTTTTTGGTGGTATCCTTAGGGTCACAGCATTTAGAATAAGATCATATCTTCAGCAACAGAGATAATTTTACCTCTTCCTTTCTAATTTGGATGCCTTTTATTTCTTTTTCTTGCCTAATTGCTCTGTTTAGGACTTCCAGTACTATGTTGAATAGAAGTGGCAAAGTTGGGCATCCTTGTCATGTTCCTGGATCTTAGAGGAAAAGCATTTGGTATTTTACCATTGAGTGTGATGGCTGCTGTGGGTTGCTAATATATAACTTCTATTATGTCAAGGTAGTTTCCTCTATTCCTAGTTTGTTAAGTGTTTTTTTGTTTGTTTGTTTTTGAGATAGGGCACAATCATGGCTCACTGCAGCCTCAACCTCCTGGGCTCAAGCGATTCTCCTGCCTCAGTCTCCCTAACAGCTGGAACTAGAGGCACATGCCATCATGCCTGACTGATTTTTCTTCTTTTTCTTTTTGGTAGAGATGGAGTTTTGCCATGTTGGCCAGACTGATCTTGAATTCCTAGGCTCAATGATCCACTGACCTTGGCCTCCTAAAGTGCTGGGATTACAGGTGTGAGCCACTGTGCCTGGCATGTTGAATGTTGCTTTTTTTTTTTTTTTTTTTAAGAGACAGAGTCTTGCTCCGTCGCCAGGCACCAGGCTGGAGTGCAGTGGCACAATCTCGGCTCACTGCCACCTCCGCCTCCCAGGTTCAAGCAATTCTCCTGCCTCAGCCTCCTGAGTAGCTGGGACTACAAGCCACCACGCCCAGCTAATTTTTGTATTTTTAGTGGAGACAGGGTTTCACCACGTTGGCCAGGATGGTCTCGATCTCTTGACCTTGTGATCTGCCCTCCTCGGCCTCCCAAAGTGCTGGGATTACAGGCATGAGCCACCGCGCCTGGCCATGTTGAATGGTTTTTTTTTTTTTTTTTTTTTTTTTGAGACAGAGTTTCGCTCTTGTTGCCCAGGCTGGAGTGCAATGGCGCGATCTTGGCTCACCGCAACCTCCGTCTCCTGGGTTCAAGCAATTCTCCTGCCTCAGCCTCCCGAGTAGCTGGGACTACAGGCATGTGCCACCATGCCC
>PVKV010026669.1:0-17753 GCA_004027835.1 Alouatta palliata
TCTCTATTTGCAGACGACATGATTGTATATCTAGAAGACCCCAGCGTCTCAGCCCAAAATCTCCTGAATCTGATAAGCAACTTCAGCAAAGTCTCAGGATACAAAATCAATGTGCAAAAATCACAAGCATTCCTATACACCAATAACAGACTAAAAGAGAGCCAAATCAAGAACCAACTGCCATTCACAATTGCTACAATTTAGTTTTTTAAAACTGCAAGTTAAGCTACTGATTTAAGATCTTTCTTCTTTGTTAATATAGGCATTTACAGTTATAAATTTCCTTCTAAGCACTGCTTTATCTGAATCCCACAAGTTTTATTATGTTGTGTTTTGTTTCATTCATCTCAGAGTATTTTCTAATTTCCCTTGTAATTTCTTCTTTCCTCCATTAAGAGTGTGTTGTTTGATTTCCACATATTTGTAAATTTCTCAAATTTCCTTTTGTTATTTATTCCACAGTTTATTGTATTGTAGTTAGAGAACATACCTTATATTATTTCAGTCCTTTTAAATATATTAATATTTGATTTATGGCCTAACATATGGATGGCCTATCCTAAATATTACTCCATATGCACTATAGAAGAATGTATATTCTGCTGTTGTTAAATTGTTTATTTCTCTTTTCGAGTCTATCACTTTTTTCTTCATGTAATTTGGAGCTCTATTGTCAAGATGCATATACATCTATATTGTTTTGTTTGTTTTCTTGACTTGTTGATCCTTTTACCATATAAAAATTTTTTCTTTGTCTCTAGTAACAATTTTTTTAATCTGGTAACAACTTTTAAAAAAAATGTATAGCCACTCCAGCTCTCTTTTGGTTACTGTTGCATGGTATGTCCTTTTCTGTCTTTTACTTTCAACCTGTGTTTTTTAATCTAGAGTATCTCTTGTTGGCAATAGTAATACGTAGTTGGATTATGTCTTTTTATTCATTTTCCCATTCTCTGCCTTTTGATTGAAGTGTTTACTCATTTACATTTAATGTAATTACTGATAAAAGTAGGATTTATGTCTACCATTTTGCTTTTTGGTTTCTATGTTTTATGTCTTTTGCTTATTCATTTATTTGTAACTTCTTTTTCTGGTTTAAAGTTGCAATTATGTCACAAACTTTAAAATAGGGACATTATCCTGGATTAAGCAGCTCTTAAAAGTAGAAGCAGAAGGCAGAAGGATAGATGAGTGACATCTGAGGATGTCACTCATCTGAGGATGAAGAAGAGGCAGAAGGGATTTGAAGTACTGACAAACCAGAAACTTTAGTGGCTTACAACAATACAAGGTTATGCTCTTACAGTTGTGTTAGAAGTATGACATGGATCTCACCAGACTGATATAGAAGTGTTGGCACAGCTGCATTCCTTTCCGGAATCTTGATAATGGTTCAGATGTTGATGCCTCTAAGTCTCATGTTGAAATGTAATCCCCAGTGTTGGAAGTGGAGCCTGGTGTGAGGAGTTGGGATCATGGGGGCAGATCCCTCATGGCTCCAATAGTGAAGTTCAGGTTGTTTAAGGATGTGTGGCACCTCCCTCCTCTCACACACACACTCTCTCTTGCTCCTGTTCTCACCATGTGAGATGCCTGCTCCCCCTTTACCTTCCACCATGATTGACAGCTTCCTGAGGGCTCTCCAGAAGCCAAGTGTATGCCAGTGCCCTGCTTGTACAGCCTGCAGAACCATGAGCCACTCAAACCTCTTTTTTTTTTTTATAAACTTCTTTTATTATCCTGTCTTATCCTGTCTTAAGTATTTCTTTACAGCAATGCAAAAACAGCCTAATACAAGTCTCTAGGGAAAAAAATCTATTATTTGCCCATTCAGGTTGTTCACAGAATTCAGTGCCTTGTAGTGGTAGAACTGAATTCCCTGTTTTCTTGCTGGCTACCAGCTGAGAGCCATTCCCAGCTTCCCTACGTTGCCCACATTTTTTTGGCTTGTAGCCCCCTTCCTCCATCTTCAAAGCCAGTAATAGTGGATCAATTTCCTCTCACACTTCAAATCTCTTCTTCCTCTTCTTTCTCCTCAGATGTCACTGATCTACCCTTCTGCCTTCCGCTTTTACTTTTAAGAGCTGCTTAATCCAGGCTAATGTCCCTATTTTAAATTTTGTAACATAATCGCAACTTCAAATTTCCTTTTTCCACATAACATATACATATTCCATGGATTACGACATATCTTGGGTGGGTTATGGAAGAGGGACGTGATTCTGCTTACCCCACTAGAGATCAGATAACTTATGGACAAAGTTAGCAAGAGGAAGAACTGGAACTATAATGCAGTCCTTCTCCAGTGCTCTTTTCAACACATTTCTGATGCACAGTAATGTAATAATGTAACCACCAAACTGCCTACATAATCCCTTCAGGGACATTTTGGCCAATCTGCTGCTTTTGAGACTAAAACGATAGACTATTACAGCTGAAGGCACCTCAGTCCAGTCCCATTATTTCCCAGGTGAGGAAAACGAGGCCCAGGGAAGTTAAGGTCCCACCCTCAGTTCCCAGAAAACTCAGAACCCAGCCTCTCCTGACTTCCAGTTTATATGATTTTTTCCTGACTTCCAGTTTATATGATTTTTTATTATAATTTTTTTAGTTAAACATATATTCTCACAAGACACATCATCTACTTAAATTAACCTTATACTACTTAACTATTAACAGCCAAGCAAAACTTGGCCCATAAACTTACATTATCCCTGTACTGTTAACCACTTTCACCTACCTATGACTCTCTAAATTCATCCCAATTAAATTTTGTGTCTTACAACTGCTTGAGCCTTTATATATACACAGATTTTTATATAGATTCCACTTCACAAAAAGATCAAAGCAGAAAGACTATATATATTTCATTTATTTTCTGTGTGCTGATTGATTATTATTAAACCCCACCCAGAACAAATTCATTTATGATTTCTCTAAATTATATCTAAGCTTACTTACAACAAGCCAGAGAAATATATAGAGAAAAAGGCTGCTCATACCATTGCTCCACACTCCACCCTGAGTCAATCCTGTAAATTCTATTGGCTCTGAGATGGAAAGTAGTAGGAGGGCCACTTTATTGAAGCTACTACATTTAGACCTGTCCTGACTAGATCATGCAAGACCTATATTACAGTCCATTTTCAGTCACTTGCTCTTACAGAGCAGAGGCACATGGAATTCAAATGCCATTTCTGTTAAACTTCATGTTTTATGATTTTTTATACCATACTAACATGTGTTTTTCTCTAGGCTAGAAATAAAATCAATATTTATGGAGCAGGAGACACTGGTGGCAGCCTAGTTTCCCATCCCTAACCTGCTCAGTCCCAGCCCCACCCATGACACACCTGTCTGCCCCTCTAAAATCAGCTAGGGCTCATTTATGATTAGTTGTCCTCCTCAGCACTTGTTGATCCCCTTGCTTATTATACCCCATAAAAATAGGTTACATCTTGGGCAACCCCCTCACAACCCAGCAGATTTCTCTAAAAACAGGATCAACAAACTTGAGACCCAATGCCTTTCCTGCAGGACACTTTAAAATGTCTCTGTACACTTACTCGGTCCCATTTTCTTCTCTTCCTCCTCAAAAGAACTGACATCTTTCTTCCTGTTCAATGCTATGAACATTGCATATTCACTTCATTCCCATCCATTCATATGCATCACTTGCATATTCACTTCATTCCCATCCATTCTCCCCGCCACCTTTTTTTAGACAGAGACTAACTTTGTCACCAGGCTGGAGTGCAGTGATGAGATCTGGGTTCACTGCCATCTCCACCTCCAGGGTTCAAGCAATTCTCCTGCTTCAGCCTCCTGAGTACTGGAACTACAAGTGCACATCATCATGCCCAGCTAATTTTTGTATTTTTGTAGTAGAGATGAGGTTTCACCATGTTGGCCAGAATGTTCTTGATCTCCTGACCTCATGATCTGTCCTCCTCGGCCTCCCAACATGTTGGGATTACAGGCGTGAGCTACTGTGCCCAGCCCATTTCCCTTTTTTTTTTTTTTTTTTTTTGAGACAGAATCCGGTTCTGTGCCCAGGCTGGAGTGAGGTGGCATGATATCAGTTCACTGCAAGCTCCACCTCCCAGGTTCTAGAAATTATAGTGCCTCTAGAGATTCTCATGCTATACCCTGTAATTATAATACTTTAACTGTCATGTAACCCTGTAAAGCACAAAGTTACCAGAAGACATCATCATAATACTCATGTTGTAATCATACCTCTCTTGAAAAATATTTAAAAACCTGCCTAATAAAAATCTATGAAATTTAAACAACAATTATTCCCTAAAAGCCGCAATTTGGAGACATCACACTACCCAACTTCAAACTATACAACAGGGCTACAGTATCCAAAAGAGCATGGTACTGATCCAAGAAAATAGACACATAGACCAATGGAACAGAATAGAGATCTCAGAAATAAGTCTGCACATCTACAACCATCTGATCTTTGACAAAGCTGACAAAAACAAGCAATGAGGAAAGGACTCCCTAGTCATTAAACGGTGCTGGGATAACTAGATAGCCATACACAGAAGATTGAAACTAGACCCCTTCTTTATACCATAAACAAAAATCAACCCAAGATGGATCAAAGACTTAAATATAAAACCCAACATTATAAAAACCCTGAAAGACAACATAGGCAATACCATTTACAAACTATACATCTGACAAAGGTCTACTATCCAGCATCTGTAAGGAACTTAAACAAACTTAGAAGAAAAAAACTAACAACCTCATTTAAAAAGTGAGCAAAGGACATGAACAGATACTTTTCAAAAGAAGACATACATGCAACTAACAAACATATGAAAAAAAGGTCAGCATCACTGATCACTAGAGAAATGCAAATCAAAATCATAATGAGATACCATCCCACACCAGTCAAAATGGTTATTACTAAAAAGTCAAAAAATTACAGGTACTGTCAAGGTTGTAAGGAAACAGGAAAGCTTATACACTGTTGGTGGCAGTGTAAATTGTGGAAAACAGTATGATGATTCCTCAAAGACCTAAAAACATAACTGCTATTTGAACCCAACATCCCCATTACTGGGTATATACCCAAAGGAGTATAAATCATTTTACCATAAAGACATATGCACAGGTATGTTCATTGCAGCACTATTCACAACAGCAAAGACATGGAATCAACCTAAATGTCCATCAGTGATAGACTGGATAAAGAAAATGTGGTACATTTACACCATGGGATACTATGTAGCCATAAAAAATGAGGTCATGTCTTTTGCAGGAACAGGGATGGAGCTGGAGTCCATTATCCTTAGCAAAAATAATGCAGGAACAGAAAACCAAATACTACATGTTCTAACTTGTAAGTGGGAGCTAAACGATGGGAACACATGGACACATAGAGGGGAACAACACACTCTGGGGCCTACTGGAGGGTGAAGGTGGAAGGAGGGAAGGGATCAGGAAAATAGCTAAGGTACTAGGCTTCATACTTGGGTAATGAAATCATCCATACAACAAACCCTCATGACACAGGTGTACCCATATTACAAATCTACATATGTACCCCTAAACTTTAAAGTTAAACAAAAGCCACAGTTAGAATTACTCATTTTTAAAACTCCAAAATCCTTAGACATAAGAAAAATCAGAGGAGACTTAGAAAAATTAAAATTATGGAGAGGAACTAAAGGAAAGTGAATGTATGCTGCTCCTCCCCATCCCTGTTTCTTAGGCCATTTGGGCAATCAGCTTACAATACTAATCATGTTTGAGTTCTGTTAATTCTAGTCATAGAACAAAAAGTAAAGGGAAAAAAGCTTTTTCTAGAAAGGGAATGAAAGGGAATTGAAAAATGGCATAAGTATTGATAACTTCTAAAAATGGGGTATGTACAGAGAAAGGTAGGTAATTCAAGTTGACAAAAATATATGAGTTTCAGGATTGAGCGCCAAGTCCCAAGTCATTAGTGTCGCCCACTATGAAGTTCATTTGTGAGCTACAGTGTTCGGATGCCTCCTCAACCACATATACACAGCATTACTGAGTCAGCTGGTATATGAAAGAAATATAAGCTTTAGAGTCAGACAGTCTGTGTTCAAATCTTTGCTCTGTAACTTACTAGGCACGTGATATGTGACCTTGGGCAGAACTCAGGCTCTTCACCTGCATAAAGGAGTGAATATCAACTTCAGAATATGGTTGTTAGAATTAAATGAGATAATGTATGATGCACTTAACATGATTTCCTTCTCCTCTTTGAAAAGCTTAGCCTGGGAAATGACAGTTCCTGACATTAGAGGGTTAATAAGGAGACGTTATTCTAAGCTACTGGTTTGGGTATAGGCATCCTGTCCCAGACAGCCCATCAGCCCCACTAATGGGATTTAAAACAGTTACTGTCTTTTCCTCAGTCACGTAATGATTTCTGGACAGCCTGAGAGGTCCATTATCTGCAGTCCATACTTCTGCTCTGTCTGGCGATAATGACTTCTTAGCACAACAGAAGGGTCGCGGTCTTCCACTTCCTGCTGCACCACTGTGCAAAGGACCCTTGTTGAAGTCAAAGACAAATTGTCCATCCCACCACAGACACTAATGGTCTGTGTGACCACTGACTGCCACAATAGCTCCTGGGAAGTTGTCCTCTAAGGCAAGGGTGCCCTCTAAGGAGTTTCCCGGGAGAATGTGAATATGATAGATGAGTGCTTTCCGGTGAGAAAGTGAGATCCCAGCATCCCCAAAGGGCATCTGAGGTTGATGTCAAGGTGCCAGGAACCTCCCCAGCCTCTGAGTTGCTGTTTCATCCCAGTTGGTTCTTACAAGCTGCCTGCAGAGCCCAAGGGCAAGAAAAACTAACACATTTTAAAAGACCCCACAAAACTCTGATTTAAAAATCAGTGCTTAGATGTGATCATGAACTTAGGTTCCCATTAAGATTTTTTCTTTCTGTATTCTCTGTATTCTTTATCTTACTGTTTTTATCTTATTATATACAAGTTGCCTCAAATCCTATTTATAAGTAGGCAAGATATAAATCCTAAATAAGTTAAACAAATGTGATAATAAATTAAAGGACTTATACAAGGCTTGAGCAGATCCCAAAAGAATTGTTAGCATTAACAAGGAGGGAACCTCTCATTCAAATTAAGAAAGATATAACTCATTCTGCATTATGATTTGTCAAATGAATGCTAATGTAAGACTCAGAATGAAAGGAAAAGAATGCACTTGGTTGTGGTAATAAAATGGACATAAATAAATTTTTTAAACTGATTTGAACATAGAACAAGAACTTTCTACTACAATTAGACAGCTACCTAGAAAATATTCTCAACTGACTGTTTAATTCAAGGTACATATCAAATTTACTAAATATTATCTCATTTTGATTTAGCAAACAAACTGTAAAGTTTTAAAACATTTTCCTGCTGAAGTTTTATCAAATGTTGATTCAGTTTAAATGTACATTGTTACAACCATTTTGGAAAGCAATCTGGCATCAAGTTGTAAGTGCCTAAAAATGTTCATTCCTTTTCTGGGAATCTATCCTAAAACATAAATCCCAAATTCAGTAAGAAATTGTACAGAATGACACAATGACAAAAAAAAAAATAGAAACAAGCTAAAAATGTTCTACTATAGGTAAATAGTTACATAAATTATATCATATCTATGTGATGAAATAGGATTCATCCTTAAAAATTTTTGGTTAATACAGGAAAAAAACTGAAAATAGAATTTAAAGAGTATGTACATTATAAGATCAATGATGTAAAACAGAGAGAAATACCAAAAAATAGTAGTAACTAGAGTTATGGAAAATTTAATTTTATTACAAACATATTTCTAACATATTCAAGTTGTCTGTATGAGTACATAGTATATTTATAATCTGGAAAAATAATATTTTATTTGTGAAAAATAAGTAAATGGGATTAGTTTGCCAAAGGGAAAAAAAAAATCACTTTTTACTGATTGACATAACCTGTGCAGTCTTGGTCACCAGGCATTCCAGATTCAGAAAAGGAATCACCAAGCAGAAGAAAGGGAAGTAAGCCAGCAGTGTGAGGGACCTGGTTGGAAAGATCTCCCCACCCCGGAGTGCTGGCCCCAAAATGGATGATCAGTTCCAAATCACTGCATCCCACAGGGCGGGGTGAATTTACATCTGAGCCAGAAAGTCTGATTTGGTCAGTAGAGCAGCAGCATTGCTCAAAGAACAACTATGACCAGAAAAAAAAAAAAATCAAACAATTGAAACTGACTGGAAATGACACAGATGATATAATTAGTAGGCAAAGATGTGAAAAGTTATTATCACTATAGTACATCTGTTCAAGAAGCTAGAAGAAAGAAGGACCATACTAAAGGGAAACGTGGAAGATTTTTAAAGGCTTAAGTCAAAATTCTAGAGATCAACACTACAAGGTCTGAAAAGAAAAATTCTGGAATGGATTAACAGTATATTAGACATTGCAGAAAAAAAGATTAGTGAACTTAAAGGCACAGTAGTAGAAACTTTGCAATATAAAATTCAGAGAGAAAAATCAAGGCTGCAAAAAAATAAAAATAAAAAAGAATAGAACCTTGCTGAGCTGCAGCACAACTTTAAGTGGCCAATATACATGCAATTGAAGTCACCAAAAACAGGAAAGAGAATGAGACAGAAAAGTATCTAAAAAAGTAATGAACAAAATTTTTTCAAATCTGATGAAATCCATAAACCTTCCAAATACAGATGCTCCTCAACTTACAATGGAATGATGTCATCATAAGCCAAAAATATTCTAAGTTGAAAATCCACTTAATACCAGGATAAACCCATCGTAACGTTGAAAAATTACAAGTCAAACCATTATAAGTCCAGCACCAGCTGTAATTCAAAAGCAGTTCAACAAACCATAAGCACAAGAAAAATGAAAAAGACTATACTAAGGCACATTATAATTAAATTACTTCAAACTGCCATTAAAGAATAAACATTTTAAAGCATTCAGAAAAGGAAAAACAAGTATACAGGAATAAAGATAAGGAAGACAGCAAATTTCTTGTTAGAAGCAACACAAACCAAAGACAATGAAAATAATATCTTCCGAGTGCTTTTAAAATATCAGTCTAGAATTCTATACACGGTAAAAATAACTATTCAAAAAGAAAACAAAGACTTCTTCAGACATACAAAAGCTTATACCAGGATAATTATACCAGATAGAATGAATCTACACACAAAAAAAGAGAGCACCAGATATATAGAGATTAACATAAAAGAACATTTTCTTATTTCTAAGCCTCTTTAAAAATAATTGACTGCTTAAAGCAAAAATGAAAGTGATGTATTGTTAGGTTTGTAATGTATGCAGAAATAAAATGTAAGACATAAATAACACAAAGTCTAGAAATGAAGACGTGGAAGTATACTGTTATAAGGTTTTTGTACTATAAGTAAGGTCTGGCATTCAATATGAAAGGTATGGCATCTCTAATTTATCTCTATAAACCCTAAATCAATCATTAAATTAACAAAGCTTTATAGCCAAAAGAATAACAAAGGAGATAAAATTGAGTCATAATATTTAATCCAAATGGAGGTAAATTAAGACAATAAATGAAAATAAAGAAGAGATGAGAAAATAGACAAAAAGACAAGGTGGTAAATTTAAAGCCAGCTGCAGTAATAATCACACTAAACATAAGTGGCCTAAATCCTCCAATTAAGAAGTAGAAATTGTCAGACTGGCTTAAAAATCAGGAGTCAAATGTAAAGTCACAAACAGGTTAAAACTAAAAGAATTGAGGATATAGTATGCTAACACTGATTAAAAGAAAGTTGAAGTGGCCATATTAATATCAGACATAGTAAATATTCTTGCTTTTTAGAGCAAACAATACTAACAGTAATAAGCAGGATCATTTTCCGCTAATAAGAGGGTCAATTAATTAAATGGACATAACAATTATAAATGTGTAGGCACCTAATGACAAACTCTAAAATGTAAGAAACAAAAACTGATAAAATCACAAGGAGAACTAGACAAATCACAATCGTGGGCAGAGATTTCAAAATTCTCTCTCAATAGCTGATAGATTTTATGAACAGAAAATTAGTAAGGATATTAAAGGCTTGACACAGACTATAAACCAATTGACATAAGTGAAAATTACAGACCACTGCACCCAACACCAACAGAATTACTTATATGTTCACACAAAACATTTACAAAATGAGCCCATAATCTCTGGGACATAAATCAAGTCTTAATAAAATTTAAAAGTGTATTAGTTTGTTGTCATGCCGCTAATAAAGACGTACCCAAGAATAAGTGATTTATGAAGGAAAGAGGTTTAATTACTCACAGTTTAGCATGACTAAGGAAGTCTCAGGAGACTTATAATTATGGCAGAAGGTGAAGGGGAAGCAAAGCACCTTCTTCACAAGGTGGCAGGAAGGAGAAGTGGTCAGTGAAGGGGGAAACAGCCCCTTATAAAACCATCAGATCTTGTGAGAGCTCACTCACTATCATGAGAACAGCATGGAATAAGCTGCCCCCATAATTCAACATGTGGGGATTACAATTCAAGATAAGATTTGGGTAGGGACACAAAGCCTGATTATATCATTCTGCCCCAGCCTCTCTCAAATCTCACATCCCTTTCATATTTCAAAACCAATCATGCCTTTTGAACTATCCCTCAAAGTCTTAATTCATGCCAGCATTAACCGAAAAGTCCAAATCCAAAGTCTCATCTGAGACAAGGCAAGTCTCTTCCATCTATGAGCCTGTAAAATCAAAAGCAAATTAGTTACTTCCTAGATATGATAGGAGTACAGGTATTAGGTCAATACACCCATTACAAATGGGAGAATTTGGCCAAAACAAAGGGGCTACAGGCTCTATGCAAGTCTGAAATCCAGCCAGGCAGTCAAATCTTAAAACTCCAAAATGATCTTCTTTGACTCCATTTCTCACATTCAGATTACACTAAGGCAAAAGGTAGGTTCCCATGGCCTTGGGTAGCTCTGCCCCTGCGGCTTTGCAGGATGCAGCCCCCTTCCTGGCTGCTTTCACAGACTGGATTTGAGTGTCTGCAATTTTTCCAGGTGCACAGTTGGTAGATGTACCACTCTGGGGTCTGGAGGATGGCAGTCCTCTTCTCAAAACTCCACTAAGCAGTGCCCCCTTGGGGACTCTGTGTGGGGGCTTCCACCCCACATTTCCCTTCTACACTGCTCTAGCAGAGGTTCTCCATGAGGGCTCCAACCCTGCAGCAAACTTCTGCCTGGACATTCAGGCATTTCCATACATCCTCTGAAATCTAAACAGAGATTCCCAAACCTCTATTCTTGATGTCCATGTACCCACAGGCCCAACATCATGTGTAAGCTACCAAGGCTTGGGGCTTGCACTCTTCAAAAAAACAGCCCCAACTATACCACAGCCCCTTTTTGGAATGGCTAGGATGCAGAGCACCAAGTTCCTGAGGCTGCTCTTGAATGGAGCAGCGGGGCTTTAAGCCCAGCCAACAAAACCATTGTTTTCTTCTAGGCCTCTGAGAGGGACTGCCATGAAGACCTCTGACATGCCCTGGAGTCATTTTCCTCATTGACTTGGTGATTAATATTTGGCTCCTTGTTACCTATGCAAATTTCTGCAGCAGCCGTGAATTTCTCAGAAAATGGGTTTTTCTTTTCTGTCACATTGTCAGGCTGAAAATTTTCTGAATGTTTATGCTCTGCTTCCCTTTTAAACATAAGTTCCAATTCCAAATCATCTGTTTATAAATACATAAAACTGAATGCTTGTAAGAGCACCCAAGTTACCCCTTGAACACTTTGCTGCTTAGAAATTTCTTCCACCAGATATCCTAAATCTTATCTCTCAAGTTCAAAGTTCCACAGATCTCTAGGTGAGAAGCCAAATGCCACCAGTCTCTTTGTTAAAGCGTAGCAAGAGTCACCTTTGCTCCAGCTCCCAACAATTTCCTCTTCTCCATCTGAGACCACCTCAGCCTGGATTTTATTGTCCATATCATTATTAGCATTTTGGTCAAAACCATTCTCTAGGAAGCTTCAAACTTTCCCACATCTTCCCATTTTCTTCTGACCCCTCCAAACTGTTCCAACCTCTGCCTGTTGCCAAGTTCCAAAGTCACTTCCACATTTTTGGGTATCTTCATAGCAGCACCCCACTCTCTGTGGTACCAATTTACTAATTAGTATTTTTCATATGGCTGTAAAGAACTGCCTGAGACTGAGTGATTCATAAAGGAAAGAGGTTTAATTGACTAGCAGTTCAGCATGGCTGGGGAAACCTCAGGAAACTGACAATCATGGCAGAAGGTGAGGAGGATGCAGGGCACCTTCTTCACAAGGCAGCAGGAAGGAGAAATGCTGAGCAAAGTGAGGAAGAGCTCCTTATAAAACTATCAGATCTCATGAGAACAGCATAAGGGAAACCACCACCATGATTCAATTACATCCACCTGGTCTCTCCTTTGACACATGGGGATTCTAAGGATTAAAAGTCAAGATGAGGTTTGGGTGGGTACACAAAGCTAACCATATGAAAACCTGAAAATGTCATAAAATGAGTAGAAAAATCATAGAAAATGCCTATAAAGCAGAATCCTTGCAGACAGATTATACCTCCTTAATTGTGTCTGGGCAACAGAGTATACCATCAGCAGATGAATCAAACGCCAAGTTCAACGAAAGGTTATACCAACATATAGGCATTTTAAGGCCTGATTGAATTTCTTTCAGCTTCTAAAGCCATACTGACTTACTTGATTGTTAAATCACCTAGTAACCTAAAATAATGACACTGACCAACAGGAAGAATTTACAACTATACCATATGAAAACTTGATTATATGTTTGCCTACTTAGGTTCAAAAAGAGCAAATGTAACTGGCTTTTTCCACCAGTTTTCCAAAAGTATAAAATTTTTATACTCATATAAATACGGAAGAAAAAAGAGACAAGAGCACATGAATAAAACAACTGGAAAGTTGATTTTATTTTATAACAGAAGGAATAGAAATCATGTCCTATCTAAAACATAAATGGAACATTTAAACTTTCAACTATGTCTGAAATCTATAAAGTTGTAGTCAGGTCTACCATTGGCAAACCACAAGTACTCTATGTGACACAGGGACAGAAGCACAACAATCCTTCACACTTGGAATACTAGGCCTGGCTGCTGAAGTAATGGGGAACAATGATTAAACTATCAATCAAACATATTTTTTAAATGTGTTGCATGTCATAGCCAGAGATTTCAAACCCAGGACAAAATCAGGTGTTAGTTACAACAGAGATAAATTGGGTGGTCTCTTGGTACACAGATGATCACAAAATCAGCATAATGTGGAAATCAATTCAAGGACTATTTTCTTCATCTCTGCTCATGAAGATTCCAAATTAATAAAAGTATTGTTGCAGATTTATGAGCCATGGCTCTGCAAAGTGTTTTATGCTATTCTCTAGGTTATTTACTATGTTACCATGTTTCAAAGCAAAATCATTTAAGTGAGTTCCATTCTTTATCTGTACCTAAATAGCTTTACTTTTTAAACAATTGAATTCCTGGTTATTTTTTCCAGATGCACAGCACTTCCAAAATTTAAGAAGAACAACAACAACATTTCATCCCAGAACCATCTGGAAAGCCAGAAGAAATGGGGTAAATTTCATTCCAGAACCATCTGGAAAGCCAGAAGAAATGGGGTTGGTCTCAGTGCCAATTCTCTCTAGAGCCTATTTTATGCTCACTCACATCCAATTGAACATCCCTCCTTATATGGGAATGTTTAATTGAAATGTTACAAGATCCCATGTGATCACTTCCTCAAGTTTGTTTCCAGGGAAAACTCTTTCTCTCTACTTAAATGTTGTAGACTGTATATCAGAAAAGGAAAGCACGTGTGATTCTCTTTATGTTACAGCTGCCAGAAACCAAATCCAAATTGTCTTGCCTGAGTATCATAATCTGTTTGGCCTTGGTGCCTAAAAGGAGAGGAATTTTCTCTTTCTGAAATACAACCTGTTTCTTAGCAGGTATTCTATTTCAATGTGAAAACCACTGTAACACCATTTAGAAGTAGATAAAATGTAAAACTAAAGTCAATGTAACAAAACACAAATACTAAACGCTATTTTGTCTGGGCACAGTGGCTCACACCTCTAATCCCAGCACTTTGGGAGGCCAAAGCAGGCAGATCATTTGAGGTCAGGAGTTCGAGATGAGCCTGGGCAACACAGTGAAACCCTGTCTCTACTAAAAATACAAAAAGTTAGCCAGGCATTGTGGCATGCACCTGTAGTCCCAGCTACTTGGGAGGCTGAGGCAGGAGAATCACTTGAACCCCAGAGGCACAGGTTGCAGTGAGTCAACATTGTGTCACTGCACTCCAGCCTCAGTGACAGAGCATAACTCCATCTCAAGAAAAATAAAATGGTATTTCATGTTTATAACTATACAGAAACTTTTATTCATGCCACAAATACTTCACATTGGTTATTATATAACAGGTACTGTGTTAAGTGCTCATATATGGAAATGAACAAAACGCGGTTCCTACCTCAAGAGACTCATAGACAGGGGAGGGATCCAAGATGGCCGATTAGGAGCAGCTCAGGATTGCAGCTCCCAGTGAAAGGGCAGAGGGTGAGTGGACGCCACATTTCCAGATAGATTTTTATTGCCCACAGGCCAGGAGATTCCCAGGCAGAGGAGCCACACAGGTAGCCAGCACGGCTGGTTTGGCCGGTGCGACTGGTTTGGACGGCGCGGCTGTTTTGGCCGGTGTGGCTGTTTTCGCCGGCATGGCTGTTTTGCTGGCGCACCGGCACAGTGGTTCTCCGTGCAAAATATACGGGTCCAGGCGCCATTTTAGCTGGCGATTGGAGCTCCGGGAAGGCAGAGTCACCCACTCAACTGATTAAAAAGGGGACTGAAACAGGAAGCCAGGCCAGGAGACTCCTGGGCAAAAAAAAGTGCCACGAATCTCAGCGCCGCTGTTTCAGCCGGCGCAGTGGGTCACCGCACGGGAAATCACACAGATCCCGGTGCCTTTTCAACAGGTGACTGGAACACCTGGGAGACAGTCAACCATTCAACTAAAAAAAAAAAAAGGCTCTGAGGCAGGGAACCAAGTGATCAGGCTCGGCTGGTCCCACCCCGACAAAAAAACAGCAATCAGAAATGCTCTGGATTGAGAGTTTCACAGCAAGCACAGCTGAACCCGGGATGGTCCAGCTCTGTGGGGGAGGGGCGTCTGCCATTACCAAGGCAGCCCACCACTATGGTGGCAGTTTGCCATTGCTGAGGCAGCCCGCCATTGCTGACGCAGCCCACCATTACAGTGAGAGTCCACCATTACAGAGGTGGGCCACCATTGCCAAGGCAGTTCTAACTACACCCGTATAAACAGGACTGCAGGGAAGTTCACATGGCAGCTGGGCAGAGCCCAGAGCAGCTAAGAAAAGCCTCTGCAGGCAGACAGTGACTAGGCTGCCTCATCACTCGGCAGAGCAGCCCTGAAAAAAAGGCAGCAGCACAATGGAAACTCATACATAAAGCCCTAACTCCCCGGGACAGAGCACCTGGGAGAAAAAAGGGGGTTTATAAGTTCTGCTGCAGCAGACTTAAATTACCTGCCCAGCAGCTCTGAATGAATAATGGAGCTCACAGCTCAGCACTTGAGCTCCTATAAAGGCAGACTGTCTCCTCAAGCAGCTCCCTGACCTCTGTATATCCAAAGAGTCACCTCATAAAGGAGAGCTCACATTGCCATTTGGTGGGTATCCTTCTCGGACAAAGATAGCAGAAGAAGAAACTGGCAGCAACCCTTACTGTTCTGCAGCTGCTGCAGGTGATCCCAAGGCCAGCAGGGCCTGAAGTGGACCTCAGCAGTCCCACAGCAGAGGGGACTGACTGTTAGAAGGAAAACTAAGAAACAGAAAGAAATAACTTCATCATCAACAAACCAGACATCCACTCAGAGACCCAATCTGAAAGTCAACAACTACCAAGACAACAGGTGGATAAATCCACAAAGATGGGAAGAAACCAGCGCAAAAAGGATGAAAATACCTGAAGCCAGAACGCCTCTCCTCCTACAAGAAATCACAACTCCTCATCAGCAAGGGAACAAGGCTGGATGGAGAATAAGTGTGATGAATTGACAGAATGAGGCTTCAGAAGGTGGGTAATAAGAAACTGCTGTGAACTAAAAGAACATGTTCTAACCTAATGCAAAGAAACTAAGAACATTGAAAAAAGATTTGATGAAATTCTAACAAGAATAAACAACGTAGAGAGGAATATAAGTGAATTGATGGAGCTGAAAAACACAACATGAGGACTTCGCAAAGCATACACAAGTTTCAACAGCCGAATTGATCAAGCAGAAGAAAGGATATCAGAGGTAGAAGATCAACTTAATGAAATAAAATGAGAAGGCAAGATTAGACAAAAAAGGGTAAAAAGGAATGAACAAAGTCTCCAAGAAATGTGGGACTATGTGAAAAGACCTAACCTATCGGTGTACCTGAATGTGATGGAGGGAATGAATCCAAGCTGGAAAATACTCTTCAGGATATTATCCAGGAAAACTTCCCCAACCTAGCAAGGCAGGCCAATTTTCAAGTCCAGGAAATACAGAGAACACCACAAAGATACTCCTCAAGAAGAGCAACCCCAAGGCACATAATCGTCAGATTCACCAGTGTTGAAATGAAGGAGAAAATGCTAAGGGCAGCCAGAGAGAAAGGTCGGGTTACCCCCAAGGGGAAGCCCATCAGACTCACAACAGATCTCTCAGCAGAAACCCTACAAGCCAGAAGAGAGTGGGGGCCAATATTCAACATCCTTAAAGAAAAGAACTTTCAACCTAGGATATCATATCCAGCCAAACTAAGCTTCATAAGTGAAGGAGAAATAAAATCCTTTGCAAACAAACAAGTACTCAGAGATTTCATCATCACCAGGCCTGCTTTACAAGCGCTCCTGAAAGAGGCACTAAACATAGAAAGGAACAACCAGTACCAGCCACTCCAAAAACATACCAAGTGATAAAGAGTATCAACACAATGCAGAAACTGCACCAACTAAAGGGCAAAACAGCCAGCTAGCATCAAAATGGCAGGATCAAATTCACACATAATATTAACCCTAAATGTAAGTGGGCTAAATGCTCTAATCAAAAGACACAGACTAGCAAATTGGATAAAAAGCCAAAACCCATTGGTGTGCTGTATCCAGGAAACCCATCTCACATGCAAGGATACACAAAGGCTCAAAATAAAGGGATGGAGGAAGATTTACCAAGCAAATGGAGAGCAAAAAGAAGCAGGAGTCGCAATTCTCATCTCTGATAAAATAGATTTTAAACCAACAAAGATCAAAAGAGACAAAGAAGGACATCACTTAATGGTAAAAGGATCAATGCAACAAGAAGAGCTAACGATCCTAAATATATACACACCCAATACAGGAACACCCAGATACATAAGGCAAGTTCTTAATACCTTACAAAGAGACGTAGACTCCCACACAATAATAGTGGGAGACGTGAACACCCCATTGTCAATATTAGACAGATCAATGAGGCAGAAAATTAACAAGCATATCCAGGACTTCAACTCAGATCTGGACCAAGCAAACCTAATAGACATTTACAGAACTCTCCATCCCAAATCCACAGAATATACATTCTTCTCAGCACCACATCACATCTACTCTAAAATC
>PVKV010026670.1:0-27627 GCA_004027835.1 Alouatta palliata
AATTCTCCTGCCTCAGCCTCCCGAGTAGCTGGGACTACAGGCACGTGCCACCATGCCCAGCTAATTTTTGTATTTTTAGTAGAGACGGGGTTTCACCATGTTGACCAGGATGGTCTCGATCTCTTGACCTCGTGATCCACCCGCCTCGGCCTCCCAAAGTGCTGGGATTACAGGCGTGAGCCACCGCGCCCGGCCATGTATGGGGTTTTATATGAGATGATAAAAATACTCTAAATTTGACTTTGTTGATGGTGGCATATACCTGTGAATATACTAAAAGTCATGGAATTGTACACTTCAAATGGGTGAGTTGTATGATATTGTGAATGTTGAATATCTGAGACAGGTCTCAGTTAATTTAGAAAGTTTATTTTGCCACGGTTGAGGACCGGCACCCATGACATAGCCTCAGGGGGTCCTTACAACATGTGCCCAAGGTGGTCAGAGAACAGCTTGGTTTTATACATTTTAGGGAAACATCAGACATCAATCAACATATGTAAGATGAACACTGGTCCAGTCTGGAAAGGCGGGACAACTCCAATCAAACACGCAACAACTGGAAGTGGGTAGGGGGCTTCCAGGTAATAGGCAGATAAGAGACAAATGGTTGTGTTCTTTTGAGTTTCTGATTAGCCTCTCCAAAGGAGGCAATCAGATATGTATCTATCTCAGTGAGCAGAGGGATGGCTGAATAGAATCAGAGGCAGATTCGCCCTAAGCAGTTCCCAGCTTGACTTTCCACTTTGGATTAGTGATATTGGGGCCCCAAGATTTATTTTCCTTTCACAATATATAAATTTTTTTTTCTTTTATATGCATTTTATTGCAGTTTAGGTTCTGGGGTACATATGCAGAACATGCGGGATTGTTGCATAGGTACAATGTGGTTTGCTGCCTCTACTCCCGCCATCTATATCTGGAATTTCTCCCCATGTTATCTCTCCCCAACTCCCTACCCCCTGCTGCCCCTCCCCTAGTCCCCCTGCCAACAGACCCCAGTGTGTGATGCTCCCCTCCCTGTGTCCATGTGTTCTCATTGTTCAGCACCCACCTATGAGTGACAACACTCGGTGTTTGATTTTCTGTTCTTGCGTCAGTTTGCTGAGGATGGTTTCCAGATTCGTCCATGTCCCTACAAAGGACACAAACTTATCATTTTTTATGGCTGCATAGTATTCCATGGTGTATATGTGCCACATTTTCGTTCTCCAGTCTATCATCCATGGGTATTTGGGTTGGTTCCAGGTCTTTGCTATTGTAAACAGTGCCACTATGAACATACATGTGCATGTGTCTTTATAATAGAATGATTTATAATCCTTTGGATATATACCCAGTAATGAGATTGCTGGGTCAAATGGAATTTCTATTTCTAGATCCTTGAGGAATCACCACACTGTCTTCCACAATGGTTGAGCTAATTTACACTCCCACCAACAGTGTAAAAGTGTTATTTCTCCACATCCTCTCCAGCATCTGTTGTCTCCAGATTTTTTAATGATCACCATTCTAACTGGCATGAGATGGTATCTCAATGCAGTTTTGATTTGCATTTCTCTAATGACCAGTGATGATGAGCATTTTTTCATATGTTTGTTGGCCTCATGTATGTCCTCTTTTGAAAAGTGTCTGTTCATATCTTTTGTCCCCTTTCAAATGGGTTTGTTTGTTTTTTTCTTGTAAATCTGTTTTAGTTCTTTGTAGTTTCTGGATATTAGCCCTTTGTCAGATGGGTAGATTGCAAAAGTTTTTTCCCATTCTGTTGGTTGCTGGTTTACTCTAATGATGGTTTCTTTTGCTGTGCAGAAGCTCTGGAGTTTAATTAGATCCCATTTGTCTATTTTGGCTTTTGTTGCCAGTTCTTTTGGTGTTTTAGTCATGAAGTCCTTGTCTATGCCTATGTCCTGAATGGTTTTGCCTAGGTCTTCTTCTAGAGTTTTTATGGTGTTAGGTCTTATGTTTAAGTCTTTAATCCATCTGGAGTTAATTTTAGTGTAAGGTGTCAGGAAGGGGTCCAGTTTCTGCTTTCTGCACATGGCTAGCCAGTTTTCCCAACACCATTTATTAAACAGGCAATCCTTTCCCCATTGCTTGTTTTTGTCAGGTTTGCCAAAGTTCAGATGGTTGTAGATGTGTGACGTTGCCTCTGAGGCCTCTGTTCTGTTCCATGGTCTATATCTCTGTTTTGGTACCAGTACCATGCTGTTTTGATTACTTTACCCTTGTAGTATAGTTTGAAGTCAGGTAGCGTGATGCCTCCAGCTTTGTTCTTTTTGCTTAGAATTGACTTGGCTATGTGGGCTCTCTTTTGGTTCCATATGAAGTTTAAGATGGTTTTATCCAGTTCTGTGATGAAGGTCATGGGTAGTTTGATGGGGATAGTGTTGAATCGATAAATTACTTTGGGCAGTATGGCCATTTTCACAATAGTGATTCTTCCTAACCATGAGCATGGAACGTTTTTCCATCTGTTTGTGTCCTCTCTTATTTCCTTGAGCAGTGGTTTGTAGTTCTCCTTGAAGAGGTCCTTTACATCCTTTGTTAGTTGTATTCCTAGGTGTTTTACTCTCTCTATAGCAATTGTGAATGGCAGTTCATTCTTGATTTGGCTCTCTTTAAGTCTGTTATTGGTGTATAAGAATGTTTGTGATTTCTGCGCATTGATTTTGTATCCTGAGAGTTTGCTGAAGTTGCTTATCAGTTTCTGGAGATTTGGGGCTGAGACCATGGGGTCTTATAAATATACAATCATGTCATCTGCCAATAGAGACAATTTGACTTCCTCCTTTCCTAATTGAATACCCTTTATTTCTTTTTCTTGCCTGATTGCTTTGGCTAGAATTCCCAATACTATATTGAATAGGAGTGGTGAGAGAGGGCATCCTTGTCTAGTGCCAGATTTCAAAGGGAATGCTTCTGAGTTTTGCCCATGCAGTATGATATTGGCTGTGGGTTTGTCGTAAATAGCTTTTATTATTTTGAGATACATTCTGTTGATACCTAGTTTATTGAGAGTTTTTAGCATAAGGGCTGTTGAATTTTGTCGAAGGACTTCTCTGCCCATCTCCCCACAGAGCTGGACCATCCCAGGTCCAGCTGTGCTTGCTGTGAAACTCTCAATCCAGAGCGTTTCAGATTGCTGGTCTTTGTGGGGGTGGGACCCACCAAGCCAGATCACCTGGCTCCCTGTTTCAGCTCCCTTTTCTTCAGTTGAATAGGTGAGTCTGTCTCCCAGGCGTTCCAGCTACCAGCTGAAATGGCCACCATTTCAACTGGTTTTGTGGACAAGATTTGTGTGAGGTTTTGTGTGGACATCTGCTGCGCCGGCTGAAACAGCCATGCTGGAGACTCGTGATGCATTTCTGCCGGGGAATCTCTTGGTCTGTGGGCAGTAAAAACTCGTGTGGAAATGCGGTGATCACTCACCTTCTGTGTTCTCACTGGGAACTGCACTCCAGAGCTGTTCCTATTCAGCCATCTTTCTACAATATATAAATTAAATCTCAATAAAGCTTTTTTTAAAAAGAACTATACCATCCAGAATTAAAACATAAATTTTTGCTGACAAAAGAGTAAGCTATAATCACTGATTGCTTCCGTTTATTTTAGTAAAAGAAAATCTTGCTGAAGTTAAAGTCCCCTTCATATCCACGTAAATTTTGTTACATTAAAAAACTATTTTAAAAATTTTAATTACAGTTTTACTGCTAAGTCAGCTGTCTGGCCATTCCAGCTGCTGTGTGCACATTCCCCTGAGCTGTCTGGCCTGTGCACCTGGCAAGCTCATCGACTTCATGAATTAGTTTCTGAGTTCTTTTGTGTCTACTATGTGCTGACCAATGTTCTAAGCACTAAACTACAGAAATAAAATAATACAGCTTTACAAAACACAACCAAAAGTAACAAAATTTGGCTATTCCAAAATAGCCAGATTTCTGAGCTGCACTTGGGAATTCTGGAAGGTGATCCTGCCACTGACTCTAAAGCTGGACAGGGTGTCCTCATGCCAGCTGCCCTGACTGGCCCCAACAGTCTCCAAGACTGTGACTGGCTGAGTCATGCTTTCTCAGGGTGCATTTAAAGCTGTAAATCTGGGAGAGAAGGAAACCCCAGCTGTGTTCAGCCACGATTCCCATCCTTCCCACTCAGTGGCAGACCACAGCAAAAACTCCAAGCACAGCAAACACAAGCAGCTCTGCCAGGTGCTGCTGAAAAAGTAGCCCTAAATAAACCCTTCTCCTAGGAAGCCAGATGCAAAGTGTAGCCATCCTGATAGAAATGCAACCACAAAAGATATTTTCAAGGGATTTCCAGTAGAAAACAGAAACAACCTTCTCCCTCTGCCGGTCCATTCATTCATTCAAAATTCATGGAGTGCTATGCTAGAGGCCAGGAGATCAATAAACACAGACCTAGCTTTCAGTTGGCCCAAAGTCTAATACATACATGGCCTTTCTGTATCTCCACAGGATGCAGAACTTTACTGGAAGAATACAAGAGTAGGGGGCGGCAGGGGATTGTGGGGGAACTAATGATCTGTAAAGAAGAGGCAGAGCCAGGTCTTGATGCCATGGATTTTCTCAAAAGCACTACAGAAAAGGCAGAGAAAGCCAGGGCCCAGGCACCTAAGGTTGAGCTTCTAAACTCCCTCCTTTCCCAGTATCTCTTCAACATCAGATTCAGACCCTAGTAACTTATTGCACCATTACATGTGTCAGACCCTATATAGAACACCAAAGGGAAAAGACACATGGAAAAAACTCAGTCCCTGGTCTCCAGTGGCTCATGACCTGATCATCGACTCCAATAAAAATGCAAACAACTATAGTGAAAGGCCAGACAGAAGCATAAGGAAAGATTACGAAAGATGAGGATAACAGGATATATGATTCCCAGACTTCTTGATTTCACAGATATGAAAAAACTTGGAAGACGTGCTCATGGATTAGAACAGATGTCAGTAAACTATAACCCATGGCTGAATCTGAACCCTTGCCTCTTTTTGTAAATAAAGTTTTATTGAAACACAGCCATATTTATTCGCTTGCATATTGCCTATGGCAGCCTTCACACTGCAATGACAGAACTGAGTACTGCAACAGATACCATCCGGTCTGCAAAGCTGGAAATATTTACTATCAGGATCTTTACAGAAAATTTTGCTGACCCCTGCACTAGATTTGACAGTGAAAAGATGTCTATTCTCAGGTTGACCATGAATCAATAAAATATCAATAAAATTACATTTAGATATCATTGTGAACATTGATAAACTGATTATAAAAAATATGAAAATAAAAAACACCAAAAGAAATCAAAGCAATCTAAGTTTGAGAGAGCTTTTCAAATATCAGCCATCCTTGAATAACAAGGATCTTAAGAGTAACCGAAACAATGTATATAGATGGTTTAGCATGGGTCTGGGACACAGTGAGCACACAGAAAGTCAGCATATTACCTTTCCGGATGCTACGTGCACATTCCTTTGAGCTATACATCTGACATGTGACATCTCAGAAGCATCGCCATCTTGGACAAACACCACCATTTTAAGTTCCCCTTGATTGAAAACCACCTAAATCCAGCCCAAAAACATCAGCCTAATGGCCAATGTCAGCATGGCCATAAAACACAAGTGACACCTTTGACCAGAAACATTCCAATCCTGAGATAAACTCCCCTGTTACCAGAAACATGCCAGCCCCAAGATAACTTCCCTCCAACCGGAGACATTCCAACCCCTCAATAAAACTCTCCTCTACACAGAAATATTCAGAGCCTGTGATAAGCTCTCCCTCCCTAAACCCTTAAATATCCTTTGTAAGAAAGAAGGCTCCTGACTGAAACCAGCCAGAAGCTCTTCTCAGGTTTATTCCCCAAAATAAACCTGTCTTTGACTGTTGAGCTACTTTTCATGTTTCTTTCTTCTTTGTTTAACTCTTACAACATGTGCACCTGGTGACCCTGCCAACTTCACCAGTTAGATTCCAAGCAAAGCTGGAGGACTTACACTCTTGAATAGCAAGCCTCATACTCCAAAGTAATTAAAATGGTGTGGTGTGAGTACCAGACAGGCAAATGGATCAAAGAACAGAATAGAGTCTAAAACAGACTACATATAGATGAACACTTGATTCATGACAAAGAGAGTACTTCAGAACATGGAGCAAAAAAAATAACCTTTTTAATAAATGGCTCTGGGTCAATAGGATATTCATGCAGAAAAGGAAGAATCATGACCCCTAACTCATACTATACACATTTCAGGTAGATTTCAATCAATTTCAGGTAGATTTTAGATCCCAATATAAAAGGTTAATAATACTAAAACATAACATAGGCTAGGTGTGGTGGCCTATGAAAAATATTAATATTGTGGATTACATTAAAATTGGAAGTTTCTGCTCATCAACAATGTCAGAAAGTGAAGAGGCAAGCCACATCCACCATCCATATGCCCCAAAGACTGGTATGCACACTATATATAAACTTTTAAAATTTAATAAGGAAAAGACAGATAACCCCATACAGAAATGGACAAAAGCCTTGAACCAACACTTGACAATACAGAAAAGGACAAAAGCCTTGAACAAACATATTTTTAAATTTTCCATTTGGACATCAGAAAAAGTGGCCTAATTAGGTATCAGAAAAATGCAAATGAAAGCAGAAATGCTTAACTACTCCATAACTACCAGCATGGCTTAAATGAAAAAGACAGACAATACTGAGTGTTAATGATGTGGAGCAACTAGGACTCTCATGTCCTTTTGATGAGAATGTAAATCAGTACAAACACTCTGGGAGATAGTCAACATCTGAGGCTGAACACAGGTACATCCAATACCGAGTTCTACTCCTAGGAATATTTGCACATGTACACCAAAACCTTGAAAAAGAATGCACTATCATGTACTTTTCGTAATGATCCCAACTAGAAGTAACCCAAAAGACCATTAAGTGTAGAATAGAAATACTAAACGTGTGTGATATGTGCATACAGCAGAATACTATATAGTAATGAAAAAGAGCCAACTCCTGCTGCACATAACATGGAGAAATCCCAAAATGGGTTGAGCAAAAGAAGCCAGACAGAAAGGAAAGCATATTCTATGAAACCATTCATTTAAGGTCAAAAACAGGCAAAACTACACTATATTGGAAGAAATCAGGATAGAGTTCACGCTTGGGAGACGTTGGAGGAGATGACTAAAAGGAACCATAAGGCATTTCCAAGGGTAGATACGTGCAGTGCGCTTCGTGTGTTGGGCAGTGGTTACACAGATGCGTTCACTTGTGATAACTCCCTGAGCCATACTACACTTCTGATTAGTGCATGCTGTACTTCAACTAAAGTTTCATGGTTCCCTGTGTGGACAAATATAAGTCTGTCAGTTGTTTACTTTGCTAAGAACATTAAGAAGGCCCACTATCTAATCTCAATTTTATTCCAAAAAGAAAAAAAGACATTTGAACACCAAAAACTCTATGAAGAAAAATGTCAGGATAAAAACGTCTATTAAATTGAGTAAATTTATCTTTATGAAAGAGTTTTAAATGCAGCTATAAATAACATTGCATGCGCACAACTCCCAAATTTTGTTCCCAGACCTGGTGTCCCACCTTGGTTTGTACTTCGACTACATTCTCACCACCTCCGCTTGAATGTCTAATAGACATCTTGACCCTAATGTGTTCAAAACTGACACCCAACCTTGTGTCCCATTGACTCATAGCTCTTGCATCTCCTTGGATAGTAACTCCACCCATCCAACTATTCACACCAAAAACCTTGGAGTAACATCTGGCTACTCTCTCCCAAAGCCTACATCCACTCCATCAGAAAGTTCTGTCGACGCTACCTTCCAAAGATCTCCAGAATCCAGCCAGTCATCATAGCCTGCACTGCTATTAATAACTCTCTGCTTGAAGGCAGGTATCGTAATATGCATCTTGCATACATTACTCATGTTTGTGTCTGTATGCATGCATGCACACATACACCATTTGTCATCTAGATTACTCATAATCAGTAACTAGGATCCCTGTTCTATGACCTATTCCCCACACACAACCCAGAGTGATGTTTTAAAATCTGGGACTCCGAACATGCATTTCCTCTTTATTAAAAGCCCAAGTCTTTAACAATGGTCTACGGGCACTTCCATCACCTGTCTGTCCTCATCTCCCACTGTCCCTCAAATATGTCGCTTCCCTCAAATACAACAGAAGCCCTATCTCCTAGAGCAATGGTCCTTAACATTTTTGGCACCAGGGACCAGTTTCATGGAAGACAATTTTTCGACGGACAGGGGATGGGAGGATGGTTTCAAGATAATTCAAGTGTGTTACATGTATTGCACACTTTATGTACATAATTTGTGAATGTTGTAATATATAATGAAATAATTATACAACTCACCATAATGTGGAATCGGTGGGGGCCCAGTGGGGGCCTGAGCTTGGTTTTCTGCAACTAGATGGTCCCATCTGTGGACGTTGGGAGACAGTGAAAGATCATCAAGCATTAAATTCTCATAAGGAGGGCACAACCTAGATCCCTCGCATGCGCAGTTCACAATAGTGTTTGCATGCCTATAGGAATCTAATGCCACCACTGATGTGACAGGAGGCAGAGCTCAGATGGTAATGTGAGCCATTGGGAGTAGCTATAAATACAGATGAAGCTTCACTGGCTCTGTACCTGTCCGTTGCCCAGGGGTTGGCGACTCCTGCCTTAGGGCTTTTGCATTTGCTGGGGGTTTTTTGTTTTTTTGTTTTCCTGCCTAGAAAGCACTTCCCCAGATACTTGCATCGCTCATTCCGTCACTTCGTTCACACTTTGCTCAGAGGCCTTCCCAGCCAGGCATGTCTTGGCTGTTATTTAATAAAGCACCTGCCTTCCACTTCTCCCCACTGCTTGCCCCCGCCCCCATGCTTCCAATTTCCCATTTTTTCCCCTTTTCCAATAGCCTTCTAACATGCTACCTAGTTTATTTATTTTGCTTATTTGTTAATTATTTCTCCAGCTAGAGTACAAGCTACTTTTGTTCATTCACTTGTTCCAACCTCCTACAAAAATGCCTGGAACATAGTCGGTGCTCCACAAATACTTGCTAAGTGAATGTACTTGCCATACTGTCCTTGGGTTTCTCTTTCTGCAGCAGATGGACATTGGGAACCACTGAGAAGTTTCATACATTTGGGGCTCCTGGAAAGAGATCCTAGAAACTCTGGAATATCATCCTCGGGCATCTGATGTTTATCGAGTGCCTGCTCCGCCCCACCCACTGTCCCGACACTGTGGGCACAGCAGTGAATGTAAAGACGTCAGGAAGCCTGCATTCCAGTGGTAGGAAAGAGAGAAACAACTAAACTTCCACAGCCAAAGAATGAGGCAAGGTGAGATGAGTCAATGTGCTAGAGCGGTGGTCCCCAACCTTTTTGGCACCAGGGACTGGTTTGGTGGAAGACAACTTTTCCTCAAACAGGGATGAGTTGAGGGGGTCGAGACATGGGGATGGTTTCAGGGTGAAACCTCCGGTCTTCAGGCATTAGATTCTCATAAGGAGTGCACAACCTAGATTTCCTCATGTTCCCAATTCACAATAGGGTTTTGTTCTCCGATGAAAGCAAACCCCTCTGCTGATCAGACAGAAGGCGGGGCTTAGGCTGTAATGCTCCAGCCAGCTGCTCACCTCCTGCTGTGCAGCCCAGTTCCTAACAGGCTACAGACCAGTCCGGGTCTGTGGTCTAGTGACTGGGAACCCCTGTGCTAGAGCATAAATCGGTGGAGGCAGAGGGATGCCACTTTGGATGGGGTGGTTGAGCAAGGCAGCTCTTATATGAGATCATAAAGAAGGAGGCAGACATGCATGCATGGGGGAGGGGGCAGAGAACATTCTGGAAGTGATGGAAGCCCCTGGAAAGTTTTTCATTTCTCGGTCGGCTGAGTGGAGAACAAATTGAAAGTGGGCAAGGATGGAAGCAGCTCCGACTGGAGAGGAGGAGAAAGGGTGGGAGAAAGTCACCAGCAATGAGGAGTCTCCATTTTGTGTTCCTTTTAGTGGAGAATGGTATTGTCATCTCCAGCTTTATTAAGGTATAATTGACTAATAAAAATTGTATTGGTATTTATGGACAATTGATGCTCTGATATTCGTGCATACCTCAGAGAGATTGCAGGTTCAAATCCAGACCACAACAGTAAAGGAAATATCACAATAAAGCAAGTCACATGAAATTTTTGGTATATATAAGTTATGTTTATACTATACTATAGTCAATTAAGTGTGAAATAGCATCATGTCCTTTCTAAAAAGTACATACTTTGATTTTAAAATATTTTATTATTAGGCCAAGTGTGGTGTCTATAATCCCAACACTTTGAGAGGCTGAGGTGGGAGGATCACTTGAGCCCAGGAGTTCAAGACCAGCCTGGGCAACATGGCAAAGCCTTGTCTCTTCAAAACAGGAAAAAATTAGACATACACCTATTAGCTACTCAGAAGACCGAGGTGGGAGCAGCTCTTGAGCCTAAGAGGTCAAGGCTACAGTGAGCTATGATCATGCCACTGTGCTCCAGCCTGGGCCACAGACTAAGACCTGTCTCAAAAAAAAACAAAAAATGATAAAAATACTAATACTCTTCTGAGCCTTCAGCAAGTCATAATCTTTTTGCTGATGGAGTAGTCTTGCTTCGATGTTGATGGCTGCAGACTGATCAGGGTGGTGGTTGCTGAAGGTTGGAGCAGCTGTGACCACTTCTTAAAACAAGACAACAGTAAAATTTGTCACATCAATGGACTCTTCCTTTCAGGGAAGATTTCTCTATAGCATACAATGCTGTTTGATAGCATTTTATACACAGTAGAACTTCTTTCAAAATTGAAGTCACTCCTCTCAAATCCTGCCACTGCTTTATCAACTAAGTTTATTTCGTATTACAAATCTTTTGTCATTTCAACAATGTTCACAGTGTCTTCATCAGGAATAGATTTCATCTCAATAAACCACTTTCTTTGCTCAGTTGTAAGAAGGAACTTCTCCTCCATTTAAGTTTTATCATGAGACTGCAATAATTCAGTTACGTATTCAGGCTCCAATTTTAATCCTAGTTCTTTTACTGTTTTCACCACAACTGTAGTTACTTCCTCCCCTTAAATCTTGAACCCTCAAAGTCATCCACGAAGGTTCAAATCAACTTCTTCCAAACTTGTGTTAATGCTGATATTTTGACCTTTTCCCATAAGTCATGAATGTTCTTAATAGCATCTAGAATGGCGAATCCCTTCTAGAAGGTTTCAGTTGACTTTGCCCAGATCCACCAGAGGAATCACTATCTGTGAGAGCTATAGCTTTACCAAATGTACATCTTAAATAGCAAAACTTGAAAGTCTAAATTACTCCCTATTCCATGGACTACAGAATGAATGTTGTGTTAGCAGGCATGAAAACAGTATTAATTCCTTGTATGGCTTCATCAGAGTTATTGGGTTTCCAGGTGCATTGTCTATGAGCAGATACTTTGAAAGGAATCTTATCTGAGCAGTAGGTCTCAACAGTGGGCTTAAAATATTCAGTAAACCATGCTATAAACATGAGCTGTCATCTAGGCTTTGTTGTTCCACTTATAGAGCACAGGTAGAGTAGATATAGAATTTTTTTTTTGAGGGGGTGACACAGGTCTTTCTCTGTCACCCAGGCTGTAGTGCAGTAGGCTACACAGCTCACTGTAGCCTTGACCTTTTGGGCTCTAGTGATCCTCCTGCCTTGGCCTCCCAAGTAGCTGGGACCACAGCTGCACCACCACACCCAGCTAATTTTTAAAATTTTTTTGTAGAAATGATGTTTCATCATGTTGCCCAGGCTTGTCTTGAACTCCTGGGCTCAAGTGATCCTCCCAACTCAGCCTCCCAAAGTGCTGGGATTACAGGTGTGAGCCGTCACACCCAGCCATATTTAGCATAATTCTTAAGGGCCACAAGATTTTCAAAATGGTAAATGAGCACTGGCTTCAACTTAAAATTACCGGTTGCATTGGCCACGAGAGTCAGCCTGTCCTTTGAAACTTAGAAGCCGATCATCAACTTCTCCTCTCTAGCTATGTAAGTCCTAAATGGCATCTCCTTCCAACAGAAAGCTGTTTCATCTCCATTGAAAATCTGTTGTGTAGGGTAGCCACCTTCATCAATGACCTTAGCTCGATATTCTGGATAACTTGCTGCAGTTTCTCCATCAACACTTGCTGCTTCACCTTGAACTTTTATGTTATAGAAATGGTTTCTTTTCTCCAATGTAGAGTAAAGGGCACATTAAACTAATTAAATGTGTATTACACACACACATACACACACACGCACACACACACAAACACATACTTCAAGGGAAACGGAAGGCTGGCTATCTTGGCATCCAGAGAATTCTTTTAATTGAATTAGACAGAAATGAAGACTGGTTTCTCCTTTGTTCAAAATCCTTCGGCGGCTACCCGTGGAGCATGCCAGCTTCCTCCACATGTGTACAAAGTCTTGTGAGTTGCAGCCCTGCCTCTCCATCTCTCCTCTCCCCCTTTCTCCCCAGCTCACTCCTCTCAACCACGGGTCTCCATTCTGCTCCCCCAGGGAGGCCACATTGCCTCCAGCCACAGGAGGCTTCCTGGGCCTAGAAAGCCCTTCAGTGGCTCCCCTGGTGGATCTTGTTCATCTGCATATTTCAGTTCAGCCATCACTTCAGGGAAAAAAGGTCTCTTGGACTCCCCCTGCAGTTCAACTACCCTAATTACAGCTCTGCCACCCCTTCATAACATGTTCTGTGTTGTAATTTTACACTCATTTGTGCAATTTGGTTAATGTCTAATTCTCTCTGCTATTTTCTGAGCAACAAGAACACAGAAATGTGTAGCACATTCCCATTCTGTCCACCTCTACATGTGTAGCACGTGGCACATAGGGGTGTCAAATGGGTAGGGAAAATGAGCATTAACTAGAGCAGTCTCACCTACCATCTACACCAAACAGTATGGGAAATACCAGGCAGGCTAGGACACAGCCCCTCTCTCCTGACACTTAGAGTCCCAGCGGGGGTCTCAGACACAGACAACCAGAAAATACAAAACAGAACACAAATCAGAGGCAAGTCCTGCTGCATGGCATCCCTGCCTCTTTCAGGCAAATGTCATTCTTACCTCTCTCTGGGGAGATATCCCTCGCCCATCATGTGCAGCTAGGATGGGACTCTCCATCCAGGGTCTACTCTCCCATCAGAATAGGCAAGCCCATGACTGCAGCTCATCTAAGAGGACCCTCACTCCTGGAAAGCCACATCTGGCCTGCAGGATGCAAGCACCAAAGGCACTTCGGGAAGGCTCAACAACCTTGCTATTTAGGGCTTGGTCTGAACCTCCATCCCCAGCCCCAACCCCTGCCACAGCTTCCCTCAAAGGTACCCTACCACCAGTCTTTTCCAAAGCCTGGATCTTCACCTCTCCTATTCTCTGAAATCTCCCCAATGCCGTCTGAATTTTTTTCCACCTAGAATTAGTTTATGTGGCTCACAACCAAAGAATCAATCAAAGAAAGGAGTAAGCATTGAAATGTGTCACAGACTGTGCAGAAGGTGTTCAGAGATAAGGAAGGTGGAACGAGGTGGAGCTGTCTCCAGGCTCAAGCCTCTCTCTCTCTCTCTCTAGTGTTAAAAAGTGAATAGCAAGGTCTTTGGCCTCATGACCTGGGTCCTCTCTCATCCTTCCTCCTTCATCTGGAATAGTCACCAGATAGGAGATGTTGCAACCAAGGGTGGAAGCAGAGGGCAACAGGGGGCTGGGGTGGGGGGAGAAGAAACCTTGGTGCACACAGCCCCAGGGCTGGGGGTAGACAGAGAAGGAGGAGGAAATTGACATGGAGAGGACAGGACGCCTTTCTACCATCGACCAGGGCCACATTATGAGTTTCATAGGCCCCAAAGCACTTTTGCTGCTGTGGGTCCTCCCATAAAATAGATTATAAATTATATTCTATGACTATGTTAGTGTGAAGACAAATATATTAATGTTATGGACTAAAGCATTTTTGTCAGCTTCAAAGTGCATTTTCTTCTTCTTTTAAAAGAAATTAAAACAATTTTATGAGTGATTTTCTTGGTTTCACCGTAAGAAAACTCTCCCTGCTGGGGAAAGACAGATCATATACATGTGTGCCTGTGTTTGTGTCTGTGTGCATGTGTATACACTTCTGCACATACACATACCTGCACGTACACATATGCATCTGTATATATTTACACACAAACATGAGATTTGTGTATGTTTTTTATTACCGCGTAACACATCACCACTAAGTTAGCAGCTCAAAGGCAACGCAATCTATTATCTCCATTCCGAGGTCACAGATTCAGGCGCAGCATAATTGGGTCCCCCGCTCAGGGTCTCAGGCTGCAATAGAGATGTCAGCTGGGATGCATTCTTATCTGGAGGTTCTAAGGAAGAATCCGCTTCCGAGATCATTCAGACTGTGGGCAGGACTTCTCTCCTTCCAGCTGTCTCACTGAGGTTCCCACTGCAGCCACGTGCTGTTCAAGTTCACTCTGGGCTCCTGGGGTTTCCCTCAGGCCCTTGCCACCAGGCCCTTTCACAGTGTAGCTTCTTGCTTTTTCAAGTTCAACAGGAAAATCTCTCCATAGTCAGCTAAGGAGTCATAGAATACCCTGTGCTCACAGGAAGGACATCACCCCAATTTAGGGGCCATATAACATAACCTAAATGAGGGAGTGATATCCCATTACAGTCACAGACCCCACCCACCAGAATGCTACCTGCTTCAGGAACTTTAGCAAATACCAGTAGCTCTATCAGCCCGCGTCTGAGCCAGGTACTGTTCTGTGCAATTCACACAAGTTGTAACACTGTGAAGTCAACAATAATATAATCCCCCTGTTACAGTTGAGGAAACTGATGCTCAGAGGGTTAAATGAACTGCCGGGCTCACAAAGCGTCCCTAGCACAGAGTGACGAGTGACGTGCCCGACAGACAGGAGGGCGATAGTGAGATCTCTAAGCATGAGTAGCTTCCTTGTCATTTTTGGCAAAACCAGGCGCCACCAGATTGGTACCGAATCAAACTTACACCCCGACTATTCCTACTGGGATTTGGTTCTCCATCCCTAGGAACCCGAAATTCCTTCAGTACATCGTTAATAGTTGCAAATCCTAGCACATTTGTTCTCAAGCCTTCGCCAGGCCAGAATGTGCCGAAACTCAGATGACTGCCTCACCCCCAGAGTCTCTGATTGAGCAGGTCTTGGGTAAGGCCTGAGCATCTGCATTTCTAACAAGTTCCCAGGTGATGATGGCTCGAGGATCCCAATTCGAGAGCCACTGCCCTTGTTTAATGATTCTCACACCACCTGAAGCAGGAGCTCTAGGGGTCCTTGTTGAATAAACAGGCCTGCAGTGAGACCCAGTAATCAGAATTTCTGGAGCGGGGCTGAGAGTCTGTGTCTTAAACAACCTTCCAAGTGATTATGAAACACTGAAGTTAGAGACCCACTTCAAAATGGGTCATCCCCTCCAAGGTTTCCTGTTTGGCATAAATGTGTTGGAAAAGTTTAAGAAATCCTAGCTAAGAGGAGAGCCTGCAAGAACATGGCTTTATCTCCCCTGAGGCCAGAAGAAAACCAGATTTGCAAATCTGTAAGAAGTGTCTTGCTGGAGAAGAAGGAGCCCTGCGGAAGAATACAGCTGTGCTATCAATTCCTGACCTTACCGGGCTCAAAACTCTCCCCCCATCCAGCCAAGCCCTTTTGTATTGGCAGAGGCAGCTCTGGGGAACAGCTGCTGACCATCTCTAGCTCCACCGCAGGCCTGGAAGCCTGAGAGTCCTACCCTAAAACACCAAATTACAGCACAAAGTATCTGGAAAGATCCAGTGCAAGACCCACCACCTCCCACCTGTCTCCTCTGCTTGACCAGAGGCCACTCAGAACATTCCACTAGTTTGTACCTAAACGATTCCTCTTATTTCTCCCTCTAACTTGCTGAAATCTTCTACTTGTTCCTGATGTTTGTCTATCTGAGCTGGCAAGGGCTGCGCTTCTGCCTCTCCTGTATGCCCTAGAACACCCTGTCTTGGGGAAACTAGCAAGTGCTTAGTAAGTGCCTCTTGCTGTTCAACACTAACATTAGGAGAGTTCCAGTGTCCCCGACCCCAAGCCCCATGATCCAGCAAGATCATAAAGGAGAGTCCAATTTCATCTAAGCCAGTCTTCCCGGGGCTGTGCAGGATGCAGCTCCTGGTCCCCACCCAGGTTTTCCTTCAGTTTCTCTATGCTGCACAGCCACTAGGTAAATCTTGGATGGAATTATAGAATTTGTATTAGGGCCAGGCGTGGTGGCTCACATCTGTAATCCCAGCACTTCCGGAGGCCAAGACAGGTGGATCACTTGAGGTCAGGAGTTCGATACCAGCCTGGCCAACATAGTGAAACCCCGTCTCTACGAAAAATGCAAAAATTATCCAGGTATTGTGGTGTGACCCTGTAATCCCAGCTACTCGGGAGGCTGAGGTGAGAGAATTGCTTGAACCTGGGAGGCAAAGGCTGCAGTGAGCCAAGATTGTGCCACTGCACTCTAGCCTGGGCAACAGAGCAAGACCTCATCTCAAAAAAAAAAAAAAAACAGATTTTGCATTAGGTAGGATTTCATTTTTACAGAAATAGAAACTCAGTCAATACTTTATTAATTTTATCATCTGATCTACTTTTTAAATGGGTGTCAACACGAGCTCTTCCCCTGGTCTCAGCCTCTTCCTGAAGGAAGAGGAGCACAGCCCTGGTTCTGGGAGCTGAGTAGACTGGAGTATCTTAAATGGCACTTGTTGATCCCATCAAGCAGCAGACAGTTTCATGTGGCCTTTTATCTGAAGTGTGTGCTTACAAGCAGATTGGACAAATCAGCAACTCAGCAGAGGCCAGATAAAGCGTTTCAGTAAGGAACTGCTGCAGACTCTTCAGGCACAGGAGGAAAGAGTGGGGTTCTCTTCTGACCTGAACCGACACTGTGTGGTGCTCACCAAGAGTAAGATTTGACCTGTGTGCTGCGCTCAGCTGGGAAGCTGCCTTTGATCGTGAACACTGGCCTGTGTGTTACTCCAGGTACGTGGTCTTCTAGCATTTTCCATGCATTTTAAGATAATCCTCATAGTTCCCACCTTATAGACTGGCCATCTCCATTTCACATAAAAAGCCCATGGTTCACAGAGATTGAAAACAACAGCAACAGGGAAAAAGAAACTTCTCCAAAGAAACACAATACATAGCTAAGAAGAGCCAGAACTCAAAACTGACACCAAACCTACATCCTTAACTTCTCAGAACCACCTAGAAGGGGCTTCTGGGGGCCCAAATCCAACCCCGACTCCCAGCAGATAACTGTCCTCATAAATCACATCTTCCCTTTCTGCCAAGCTGCCTCATGTCTTAGCACGTTTGAATTCAGGACCTAGGGACATAACGCATTAAATGACGTTACACAACAAACTCAAAATGCTTCTGCCTGGCCTACGAGGAGATGTATGCTTTGAAATGAAATTTTCAAAGTGGGACAATTTATACAGACCTCAAAGGAAGTGATGTCTTCCTTCAGCATCAGAAAGTAGGAGAATCTCATTTCTTCTGATTCAACCATGATGGATTACAAGAGTTTCTCCTGATGTCATTTGTATATTTGTCCCCACCCAAATCTCATGCTGAATTGTGATCCCCAATACTGAAGGTGGGGCCTCGTGGGAGGTGTTTGGGTCAGGGAGACGGATCCCTCATGGCTTGGTGCTGACTTCAGGATCCCGATAGTGAGTGGGTTCTTCAAGAGCTGGTTGTTTGTAAGCGTGTGGCACCAGCCGGGTGTGGTGGCTCACACCTGTAATCCCAGTACTTTGGGAGGCTGAGGTAGGTGAATCACCCGAGGTCAAGAGTTCGAGACCAGCCTGGTCAACATGGTGAAACCCTGTGTCCACCAAAAATACTAAAATTAGCCAGGCGTGGTGGTTGATGCCTGTAATTCCAGCTACTTGGGAGCCTGAGACAGGAGAATCACTTGAACCCAGAAGGTGGAGGTTGCAGTGAGCCGACATGGCACCATTGCACTCCAGCCTGGGTGACAAGAGTAAAACTCCATCTCAAAAACAAAATGAAACAAAAGTGTGTGGCATTTCCTCCATCCGTCTCTTGTTCCTGTTTTCCCCATGTGATGCACCTCCTTCCCCTTCGCCTTCCATCATGATTGGAAGCTTTCTGGGGCCTCCCAGAAACAGAAGCTGCCAGGCTTCCTGTACAGCCTGCAGAACGGTGAGCCAATAAAACTCCCTTGCTTTATAAATTACCCAGTCTTAGGTATTTCTTTATAGCAGTACATGAACAGCCTAACACACATAACATATCTCTTCTTATTATGGAAATTAGGTGGGAGTTAGACCTTATATTAATCTGTTTTCATGTTGCTATAAAGAAATACCTGAGACTGGGTAGTTTATAAAGAAAAGGAGTTTAATTGGCTCATGGCTCTGTAGGCTGTACAGGAAGCATAATGCTGGCATCTGCTCTGCTCCTGGGGAAGCCTCAGGAAACTTGCAACTGTAGCAGAAGGCAAACAAGGAACCAGGCATTTTATATGGCGAAGCAGGAGCAAGGAGGTGTCACGTACTTTTTCTTTATTAGATGGAGCCTCACTCTGTGCCTAGCTACAGTGCAGTGACCATCTCAGCTCACTGCAACCTCCGACTCCCTGGTTCAAACGATTCTACTGCCTCAGCCTCCCAAGTAGCTGGAATTGCAGGCACACGCCACCACACCCCACTAATTTTTTGTATTTTTAGTAAAGACTGGGTTCCATCATGTTGGCCAGGATGGTCTTGATCTCCTGACCTTGTGATCCACCTGCCTTGGCCTCCCAAAGTGCTGGTATTACAGGCATGAGCCACTGCACCCGGCCTGTGTCACACACTTTTAAACAATCAGATCTCAAAAGAACTCACTATAGCCACAAAAGCATCAAGGAGGATGGTGTTAAACCACAAGATCTTGCCTTCATGATCCAATCACCTCCCACCGGGCCGCACCTCCAACACTGAGGATTACCATTCAGCATGAGATTTGGATGGGGACACAGATCCGCACCATATCAGACCCCATTTAAAGTCTCCAGTCCAAATGTCCACCATTGGAGGTGACAACTGGGCTCTTCCTGACCAGGCTTCTCCACTCCGGGGTGAAGTTGACCACCATCATCTGGGTTTAAACGAGGGCTCCATAAGCCTCAACATTTGAAGCAGATTCCATGAAGCCAGCCTAGAAGAGGGGCTAGAGCTGCCTCCGATCTCCCTTTTACATTTCCACCCCTGCAAATTACCCCACCTTATTCTCAGGGTTCAACTCGGACCAAATCTTTCCATAAGGCTGGCAGGAGGAGGACTCTGCCCTCATAAATGCTTAATTAGTCTCACTACATTTTTAAACCCGGCCTTCATCATAAGAAGCAGCCAAGAAAGACATTTTATCCCATATAAGCCCAAGCTTATTAATAAATAAGCCCAAATCAATATTCAGTGTTGGTTTGCAATTCTCTGAAGAAAATGTGGGCGTAGGAACAGGTGGGCGGCAAATCAGGGTACAAGAAGACCATTTTGTGGGGGAACCCCCGACTGAGATAGACCGGATCCAGGCAGACTCCCTTTATTCACATCCTCCTCACCTTCCAATGCTAGACGGGAGCTCTCCTCCTCACTACCTAAGAAAGAGAGAGAAATCCATACCTCCTCCTCATCCTCTTGCCCCTGAAAAAACACAGCCTTTCCTAGGTTTACAGATTCTTTTCTTTATTGTCAGGCATCCCAGGAAAAAGAAAGACCCACACTATCTTATCTTCTAATTGAAATCAACCCCGATGTTACCTGAACTCTGAGCTTGCAGACACATACTTTGTTGGTATTGCTGGTATTTAAGAATCAGTGAGGCCGGGTGCCGTGGCTCACGCCTGTAATCCCAGCACTTTGGGAAGCCAAGGCGGGTGGATCACGAGGTCAAGAGATCGAGACCATCCAGGCCAAAATGGTGAAACTAAAAAATACAAAAAATTCGCTGGAAGTGGTGGGGTACGCCTGTAGTTCCAGCTACTCGGGAGGCTGAGGCAGGAGAATTGCTTGAACCCAGGAAGCAGAGGTTGCAGTGAGCCAAGATCATGCCACTGCACTCCAGCCTGGCACCTAGTGACAGAGTGAGACTCTGTCTCAAAAAAAAAAAGAACCAGTGAAATTAAACGGTGTGTCCACCAATCCCACAATTCAAGACTGGACACTAGGATTATCAATAACCTTGTACTTCCATAAGAAATGTTTATACCTAAATGCCCCCTGCCAATATCCATCTTTCCCTCTTATAGGGATAAGAAGGCACCTACCGACTTTCCCTGAATTGGCAAACTTCATCTACCTGCAGGTGCCAACAAGAGAGGAGAAGAGGCAAACTGCGAGCTCTACCTGCTTTGCAAAAACAAAAAAACAGCCCAAGAAGCAGCCTCGTACTTCCTCTCTTTGGTCTCATAAAACACGTTTTTATTTTCTGTCCTCCTCCCACTCATGGAAGTCCTTAACAGCTCTGCCATGGTGCTACTTGGGGTGAGCGCAGGTCCCGTATCCGTGGATTTCTGCACACACACAACAACTTTTGCAGCTCGGCATCCTAGCTCGGGCCTGTTCCGCCACTTGAGAAGTTTATGACCCTTGAAAGGGAAGCACAGGCCCCACAGTTCTTTAGTTTACCAAGGGACGAGATAATGGCAAAAGGTTCTTCTGCAATGCTGAGTTCATTTATCAGTGATCAATGCCTTCCTAAGAAAAGCTATAAAGTCTCTGCTGGCTGCCATCTGGCCTCGACATGGCTCCGAGGTTCCATTCCTAAGTGCCAGTGTCCACAAAGGAACTTTTGTTTAAATTGGGGACAACCAGGGTGGTACCACCTGACAAACTGGATTTTTAATGAACTCTTAGCACTCAGGGGAATGAGCTATTTCAGCTGGAGCTTTCTTGGCCAAAGAGCAGTCAAGGCCAAAAAGCCAAGCTTCAGCCTATAGCAACAGGTTTGTGCAAGAAAGCGTGGACTGCTTTGAAACCCCCTAGCTTTCTCATGACCTCTCTCTTTATCCTCAAAGGAAAGTGGCTGGTCTTTCATGCTACAGCAGGCAAGCGAGTCTTTCTAGACCACAAGACGATGCGTTGTTACTGCCTGTTTCTCATGGGCAGTCCAGCTTTCTGAATAAACCCAGCTACAGGCTCTCTGATGTCACTAAAAATAAACCATGTCTTCACTATGAAACAAAGTCCAGGAATTCTGTTTCAAGTAGAAAAATGGACTGCCAAAATGTGGCTGGCACTTTCTTTAAATTATTAAGTTTCTGCAGGCCAGCTGACAGCAAATGTTCTCTTTGTCCTTGTCATCTATTCCATCTCCTGCTACCACTGCTAATGATATTATAAATTTGTGCACCAGTATTGCTGTCTTCAGACCCCAATAATTTTCAGAGAATCAGCTCTTGTTTAGCAAAAGCACATTTTCTTTTTCTCTATGAACGGCACAGTCTTATAACTTCACCAATAGAAGCCCGAGATGTATCATCCAAGCCAAAAGACTGTTACAGTGGGAGAAGTTACTCCCAAACCCATCCAAAAATGCCTCATTGGGAGACTGAGATTTCATGGGAAGCCAGCCTGAAGGTCGCCAGACTAATTCAGCCTTACATTTCCCAGAGAACATTTTGAAACTGAGTATGGATAGCACATATTTGGTTTGTTTGTGGAAGGGCTATTGGACCAGGAGATAACGTCAGTGGCTCCAGGGACTGGGTTTCCTTTAGAATTTCCTCCTGGCTAGGAGGGCTTGGACCTGAGAGTGGCAGGAACCAGATACTGCTTGCCTAGTTTATTCCAAGACCCCCCGCCAACACACACACACCCTCATACACACCCCTCAAAGGCCTTGCCTTCAATCCTGTCACTCCTTCTGCCAGGCCTGGGCCCCTAACCCTGGGCTGGGGTCTTCTCTGCCACTCCCTGCTAGTTCAACTAAATTTAGGTCCTAGCTCCCACCCTGCCATGCATCCTGGTACAGTTCCTAGAGGCCTTCCCCAGGGGCCACTCTACCTTTCTATAGGGAGACATTTGCCAGTTGATCCCTAATACTGGCATGAGAGGCACAAAATGTGGTTCCAGCCTTCAGGGGGACTCTAGTCCTGGACGGGGGTGCCCTGTGGTGCTGGAAGGCTCTATTGCATGATGGAGACACCTTCTTGGGGAACGCCAGCTGCAAAAACACTTCTCATCAAGGTTTTAGCCATTAACATTAACTAAGGACAGAGACACCACATCAAAAGAGGCAGGGACAAAAATCACCCATGTAGACATTTCTTTTCTCTGAGCTAATGGAGCAAGAAGTACACCATAACCACTCCATGCATTGCCTGGAGACTCTGGGTGTTTCACTTTGCAATGGCCTTTGTGCGGGCTGGAAGCCTTACTTCCCAGAGAATCCCAACAAGCACGACATGGTCTCTTGGTCGGTTTGCCTGACCATCCCTAGGAATGAAGATGTGCCCCAGAACAGAATTTTCAGGAATACATTCATCTCTCTCCAATGGTAAGAATGCCCACGTCGGCAGCATAGCATGCTGTGTTAATAATGGTCACTTCCGGTCCTGGCCCTGCTCTGATTTTGGCCATGCCCAGCTGGCACAGAGTGAGTCCCAGGGAGATTCCCCAGGTGAATGTCTTGTCCAGTGTCTGAGGCAAAGGGGATACCAAGAAACAGACTCAAGATCAGTTACTGGCTGTCAGAATGGAAGACACTCAACGTCAACGGAGAACAGAAACCAAGGTCAATCACACACATATGGAAGCCAAGAGACAAAGTTAGGCCAGAAGAACGGGAAGAGGCAGACTGGAAACCTGGGCCAGTCCAGCACAAGCAGCAGCATCTTCTTAGCACTAGCACAGCCTTTCTGCACCACAGAGCTCTAGAAGCATCACATCCTCACACCTGTAGGCACCTACGCCTCAACCTCTCCAGCTCCTGGCTCTCTGAAAAAGAAGCCCATCCCCACGGGGTTGTGCCTGTCTCTCTCCAGCTGGGAGACTGTTTGCTGTATGTCTTTTTCAGAGAGTTAGTATGGTAGACTGGGGGAAAAGGCTATAAAACATTTGGAAATATAATAGGCATCCTCAGAAATGTAAAACTGAACTTTCAAAGTAATAGAAATCTGCTGTAGTGGGCTGAAAATGCCCCCTGCAAAAGACATTCACATCCCAATCCCTGGAGCTTGTAAATGTTATGTTGTTTGGGAAAAGGGGCTCTTTTTTCAAATGATGTGATTGGAGCTAAGGGCTTAGTAATGGGGAGATTATCCTGGATTATCCAAGTGGGCTCTAATTGCCATCACAAGCATCCTTATAAGAGAGAGTCAGAGGGAGATCACATACACGGATGAGAAGGAGGAGCTGGCTAACCATGGAGAGAGATTGGAGCCCTCAGAAGGAACTCAGGCCTTTGAGACCTTGATTTCAGTCCAGAGATACTGATTTTGAACTTCTGGCCTCCAGAATCACGACATAATATGTTTCTGTTATTTTAAGTCACCGAGGTTGTGGTAATTTGTTATAAAGGCTATAGGAAACTAACACATCCACAAAACAAACTAACAAAAAAATTGCAAAACTGAAAAACAGAGTGATCGCACACACTAAGACTTTGGCTGTTCAGAGGCAATTGCTGATCTTGTAAAAGGAATGCTAGAGTTTTATCAGTCACATTGGGTAGACAGCAAGGTTTTAGGTTATGCTAGGAGACAGGAATTAGAACTACAACACTTTCCGCACACATATTCACAGGTCAGCTATCTTAGAGGGCTCGCCATCAAGGAAGAGACTTGGATGTGGGTCCTGAACACAGGCACAGGGAGGTAAGAAAGCTTGTCTGTCTCAATCTGAGTCCTGGATTGAGAGGGGTTGAGAGTGATCTCCCTTGATAACCCATTACTCCAAGCTTACTCTCATATGAGTTGGGGTTCAAATTTATAATACCTGGGTGTGTATGGAAATCTCCAGCCCAGAAATTAACATTACCTATGGTAATAATATCTCACAGATAAAATTCCAAGAATAAGCTCAAAATCCAATTTTGCTAAGTGCATGAGGTAATAAGCTATCTTAGACATGACTCAACAGAAAAGCAGCAGAAATGTACTGAGGAGTGCCAGAATTGGATTATAAAATTCCCTTATCAGATAAGTATTAATTTTAAATGATTAAATAAATTAAACATATGATCAAGAGCAAGAGAGACAAAGATTACTTTAAAAAATAATACCTGAATGATTGAAAACTACTCAATGAGAACTTCTAGAGCTTAAAAAAAAGACATTCAATGAAAAATGAGTTGCCTGAGTTGAGCTGAAGATTAGATGTAGCTAGAAAGAAAATCAATGAAACAGAAGATAGTTTTAAAGTCACTATCCAGAAGGCAACAGAGAGACAAATATGGAAAATATGAACAAGAGTTCAAATAGAGAAGTCTAATGCAAGTCACAAAGGAATTTCTAAAGGAGGGAGAGAAAGAATGGGAGAGAATCAGTGTTCAAAGAAATAAGTAACTGAGCATGAGTTACTTGAATAATTGAACATGAGTAACTGAACATGAGTTACATGATTTGCATCTCAGACACAAATCCTCAGATCTGAGAAGCACAGACCCCAAATAGAATCAATAAAATTAGATCTACCCCTAGCCACAGTGTAGTGAAACTACAGAGCTTCCAGAACAAAGACTTTAAAAGCAAATCCGCAAAAAAGACAGATCACCTACAGAGAAATCACCCCAAGATCAAAGACCAACAGCAATAGTAGAAGCCGGAAACAGGAGCATCATTTACAAAATGCTGAGAGAAAACAACTCAACTTAGAAATCTGTATCTAGCTGACCTCATTCAGTAACAGTGGCCAAATAAAACTAAACATTCTGGAGAGCCAGCAGCAGAGGCTTTGCTGTAGCTGGTCCTGGCTTCCAGTGCAGATTGGTCCCAATCGTGGATGATCATCTCAGCTGTGACTGGCTTGGTCCCCACAGTCCAACTTCTCCAACTGGGGAGTTCTCCCTGCAACACTTCCTGCTTAACAGGCCACAGAGTGTTGCTTATTAAAGGAAGGGAGGAGGCATGAGGGGTTCCCTTCCTGAGATACTATTTCCTTTCACCTGTCTTGGAAGTGGCTGTTTCCTCCATGCTGAGGAAGGTACATGCTGGCCTCCAGCATCCCAGGGCACCTCCTAGTCCTGCCTGCTGCCTCTCCATCCTCTGCTCCTCTGGCCTAGTCCTGCTTCGAATCCCTCTACCCAGCCTTTAGGACAACCGCTCCATGTTAAGCCCTGATGATGTTGTAGACGGTGCCTCAGTCTCCAAACGGACCTTTCCACGTTTCCTGACACATTTCTGAGTCTACCGTGTCTCTGTGAGGAGTGGTTCATACCTCTCTAGAGCTCTCATACCTTCCTGAAGACCTGTTGCTTCTGGTGCTCCTGACTGGGGCTGCAGTCACCCAGAGACTCAGGGACTCAGAGGACCCTCAGAGGGAGAAAGCTTGTCTGGTTAAGAGCTTTTTCCTCAATTTATTTACTTATGTATTTCGATTGATACATAATAGTTGTACCTATTTTGAGGGTGCATGTGATATTTCATTACATTCATAAAATGTGTAACGATCAAATCAGGATAATAGGGAGAAATATCCTTCATCTCAATCTCATTCCTTTTTAGATTCACTTCTCATCATGGAATCAAGGCCAAAACTTCTGGCCTTTCAGGTAGCCAAGAGAACTACCCTCTTAGAGCAGCTAAAAATCTCTTCTAAATCTCTCCCCAACAGTGGCTCCTGCCCATCACTCCTCTAATTCCCTAGACCGGCAGAGATAAAAACATCCTCCTCCCTTTTTTCCTTTACTCCTGTCCCTAAACCAGTCCTTTCTTTAAGTGACCTAATTTGTTCTCACTATACACAACTGGTAATGGCTTTGGGGAGATCAAAGCAAAGATTTCAAGTTTCAAGAAGTCCAGTCAAGTGGAACCTAGCCTGGTCACTCGGCCGCCATCATGACATTGTCCTCATCCTTAGATGGGAGACCCCCCTCTACCATCTGACCTTCCCTTTGGTGTCTGAGGCTGAGTCTCACTCCTAGCCTTACTGGCACTAGACCCTGTAGATGAAAACAAAAGGTTAATGCAGGCACTAGAGAGGATACTTGATATAAAGGACCAACAAAAACACACTTACCTTTCAGATGAAAGCTCAGACCCCATGTCTGTTTCATCTGGCTCATTCCTTATATCCTTAGAAAGACAGGGCTGGGCACGGTGGCTCACACCTATAATCCCAGCACTCTGGGAGGCTGAGGCAGGTGGATCACGAGGTCAAGTGATCGAGACCATCCTGGTCAACATGGTGAAACCCCATCTCTACTAAAAATACAAAAAAAATTAGCTGGGCATGGTGGCGCACACCTGTAGTCCCAGCTACTAGGGAGGCTGAGGCAGGAGAATTGCTTGAACCCAGGAGGCAGAGGTTGCGATTAGCCAAGATCACACCATTCACTCCAGCCTGGGTAACAAGAGCGAAACTCCATCTCGGAAAAAAAAAAAAAAAAAAAAAAAAAAAAAAAAAAAAAAAAAAAAAAAAAAAAAAAAAAAAAAAAAAAAAAAAAAAAAAAAAAAAAAAAAAAAAAAAAAAAAAAAAAAAAAAAGACAGATGTGATCTGAGTTGGTCAAGATACTAATTCCCCCAAAAAAAAAAGTGGTCCAAGACTATAAAACCACAAGTGGGTTATTCATCAAGGTCTGAACATCATCACCCAGAGAGATGGGAGGTGGTGAGAATGCCAGTACGTCATTATGATATAATTTTATATTTTCACTGCATTTCACAGCAAGACTTTTATAATCTTCCCTACTCCAAACACCACATTGTGAGTGTGTTAAGACTTCAAATAATCCCTATGGCTTTGGGCTTTCCCACTGACCCATGCGGAAACCCATTTCATTTGCTTCTTGCCTGTGGTTCCCATCACAAGCTGAGCCTTACTCAGCCACAGCCACATCACGGAGACCATCATGGAGGTTTTGTTCAACCTGTAGCCATTCCATTTCATTCAGGAAGAATGGGAGGGAACACTTGTCTGGTTAAGAGCTGTTTCCTCAATTGATTTACTTATATATTTCAATGGATACATAACAGTTGTAGATATTTTGAGGGTGCATGTGATATCTCATCACATTCCTATAACATGTCATGATCAAATCAGGATAATAGGGAGAAATAGGAACACTCTTACACTGTTGGTGGGAATGTAAATTAGTTCAACCATTGTGGAAGACAGTGTGGCGATTCCTCAAGGACCTAGAAATAGAAATTCCATTTGACCCAGCAATCCCATTACTGGGTATATATCCAAAGGATTATAAATCATTCTACTATAAGGACACATGCACACGAATGTTCATTGCAGCACAGTTTACAATAGCAAAGACTTGGAACCAACCCAAAT
>PVKV010026671.1:0-27620 GCA_004027835.1 Alouatta palliata
GGTCTGTTGGGGGGAAAAGGGGAGGGACAGCAGGGGGTGGGGAGTTGGGGAGGGATAGCATGGGGAGAAATAACAGATACAGATGATGGGGAGGAAGGCAGCAAATCACACTGCCATGTGTGTACCTATGTAACAATCTTGCATGTTCTTCACATGTACCCCCAAACCTAAAATGCAATAAAAAGTATATATATTAAAATATATATATATATATAAAAAAAAAGATGTTCTTTGAAATCAACAACAACGAAGACAAAGCATACCAGAATCTCTGGGACACATTTAAAGCAGGGTCTAGAGGAAAATATATAGCAATAAATGCCCACATGAGAAGCAAGGAGAAATCTAAAATTGACACCCTATCATCAAAATTGAAAGAGCTAGAGGTCCAAGATCAAAAAAACTCAAACCCTAGCAGAAGACGAGAAATAACTAAGATCAGAGCAGAACTGAAGGAGATAGAGACACAAAATACCCTTCAAAAAATCAATACATCCAGGAGCTGGTTTTTCAGAAAGATCAACAAAATAGACCACGAGCCAGATTAGTAAAGAAGAAAAGAGAGAATAATCGAATAGATGAAATAAAAAACAATCAAGGGGCTATCACCACAGATTCCACAGAAATTCAAATCATCATCAGAGATTATTACAAACAACTCTATGCACATAAACTAGTAAATCTGGAAGAAATGGATAAATTCCTGGACACTTGCATCCACCTAACCCTAAAAAAGGAAGAAGTTGAAACCCTGAATAGACCAATAAAAATGTCTGAAGTTGAGGCAGCAATTATGAACCTACTACCCAAAAATAGCCCAGGTCCAGATGGGTTCACAGCCGAATTCTACCAGACATACAAAGAGGAACTGCTACCATTCCCTCTGAAACTATTCCAAACAATCCAAAAAGAGGGAATCCTTCCCAAATCATTTTATGAGACCAACACCATCGTGATACCAAAACCTGGCAGAGACTCAGCAAGAAAAGAAAACTTCAGGCCAATATCCATGATGAACATAGATGCAAAAATCTTCAATAAAATACTGGCAAACCGATTGCAACAGCACATCAAAAAGCTTATCCACCATGATCAAGTAGGATTCATCCCAGGGATGCAAGGCTGGTTCAACATATGCAAGTCTATAAACATAATTCACCACATAAACAGAACTAAAGATAAAAACCACAAGATTATCTCAATTGATGCCAAGAAGGCCTTTGACAAAATTCAACAGTCCTTTATACTAAAAACTCTCAATAAACTATTGACAGAACGTATCTCAAAACTATAAAAGCTATTTATGACAAACCAACAGCCACTATCACACTCAATGGGCAAATACTGGAAGCATTCCCTTTGAAATATGGCACTAGACAAGGATCCCCTCTCTCACCACTCCTATTCAATATAGTACTGGAAGTTCTAGCCAGAGCAATCAGGCAAGAAAAACAAACAAAGGGTATTCAAACAGGAAAGGAGGAAGTCAAATTGTCTCTATTTGCAGATGACATGATTGTATATCTAGAATACCCCATCGTCTCAGCCCAAAATCTCCTGAAACTGATAAGCAACTTCAGCAAAGTCTCAAGATCCAAAATCAATGTGCAAAAATCACTAGCATTCCTATACACCAATATCAGACTTAAAGAGAGCAAAATCAAGAACGAACTGCCATTCACAATTGCTACAAAGAGAATAAAATACCTAGGAATACAACTAACAAGGAACGTAAAGGACCTCTTCAAGAAGAACTACAAACTACTGCTCAATGAAATAAGAGAGGACACAAACAGATGGAAAAACATTCCGTGTTCATGATTAGGAAGAATAAATATCGTGAAAATGGCCATAATGCCCAAAGTAATTTACAGATTCAGCACTATCCCCACCAAGCTACCAATGACCTTCATCATAGAACTGGAAAAAACCACCTTAAACTTCATATGTAACCAAAAGAGAGCCCGCATAGCAAAGTCAATTCTAAGCAAAAAGAACAAAGCGAGATGCATCACACTACCGGACTTCAAACTAGACTACAAGGCTACAGTAATCAAAACAGCATGGTACTGGTGCCAAAACAGAGATATAGACCAATGGAACAGAACAGAGTCCTCGGAAGCAACAACACACATCTACAACCATCCGATCTTTGACAAACCTGACAAAAAAATGTAATGGGGAAAGGAGTCCCTGTTTAATAAATGGTGTTGGGAAAACTGGCTAGCCATGTGCAGAAAGCAGAAACTGGACCCCTTCCTGGCACCTTACACTAAAATTAACTTCAGATTGATTAAAGACTTAAAAATAAGACCTAACACCATAAAAACCCTAGAAGAAAATCTAGGCAAAACCATTCAGGACATAGACGTAGGCAAGGACTTCATGATCAACACACCAGAAGCATTGGCAAAAAAAGCCAAAATAGACAAATGGGACCTAATCAAACTCTACAGCTTCTACACAGCAAAAGAAACAGTCATTAGAGTGAATCGGCAACCAACAGAATGGGAAAAAATGTTTGCAGTCTACCCATCTGACAAAGGGCTAATATCCAGAATCTACAAAGAACTAAAACAGATTTACCAGAAAAAAACAAGCTCATTCAAAAGTCAGCGAAGGATATGAACAGACACTTTACAAAAGAAGACATACATGAGGCCAACAAACATGTGAAAAAATGCTCATCATCACTGGTCATTAGAGAAATGCAAATCAAAATCACATTGAAATACCATGTCATGCCAGTTAGAATGGCGATCATTAAAAAATCTGGAGACAACAGATGCTGGAGAAGATGTGAAGAAACAGGACACTTTTATACTGTTGGTGGGAGTGTAAATTAGTTCAACCATTGTGGAAGACAGTGTGGCGATTCCTCAAGGACCTAGAAATAGAAATTCCATTTGACCCAGCAATCCCATTACTGGGTATATATCCAAAGGATTAGAAATCGTTCTACTATAAGGACACATGCACACGAATGGTCATTGCAGCACAGTTTACAATAACAAAGACCTGGAACCAACGCTAATGCCCATTGATGATAGACTGGACAGGAAAAATGTGTCACATGTACACCATGGAATATTATGTAGCCATCAAAAATGATGAGTTTGTGTCCTTTGTAGGAACATGGATGAACCTGGAAACCATCATTCTCAGCAAACTGACACAAGAACAGAAAATGAAACACCGCATGTTCTCACTCATAGTGGGTGTTAAGAAATGAGGACGCATGGACATGGGGGGAAACATCACACACTGGGGTCTGTTGGGTGGGAAATAGGGGAGGGACAGTGGGGTGTATGGAGTTGGGGAGAGATAACATGGGGAGAAATGCCAGAAATAGGCTATGGGGAGGAAGGCAGCAAATCACACTGCCATGTGTGTACCTATGCAACAATCTTGCATGTTCTTCACATGTACCCCCAAACCTAAAATGCAAGAAAGAAATGCTTAAAATAAAGAAAAAAGAAAAAAAGAATAGCCATTCTGATTGGTGTGAGATGATATCTCATGTAGTTTTGATTTGCACTTCTCTAATGATGAGTGACGTTGAGGTTTTCCTCATATGCTTGTTGACGTCATGTATATCTTCTTTTAAAAAGTGTCTGTTCATGTCCTTTGTCCAGTTTTTAATGTGGTTGTTTTTTACTTGTAAATTTGTTTATGTTTCTGATAGATTCTGGATATTAGACCTTTGTTAGATGCATGCTTTGCAAAAATTTTCTCCCATTCTGTAGGTTGTCTGTTTACTTTGTTGATAGTTTCTCTTGCTGTGCAGAAGCTCATTAGTTCAATTACATCCCAGTTTTCAGTTTGGCTTTCATTGCATTAGCTTTTGGTGTCTTCATCATGAAACCTTTCCCCATTCATTTTTTTTTTTTTTTTGACAGAGTCTCAGCCTGTCACTCAAGCTGGAGTGCAATGGTGTGATCTTGGCCACGACAACCTCTGCCTCCCAGGATCAAACGATTCCCTGCCTCAGCCTCCTAAGTATCTGGGATTACAGACATGAACCACTACGCTCAGCTAATTTTTTTTTATCTTTAGTAGAGACGGGGTTTCACCATGTTGGTCAGGCTGGTCTCGAACCCCTGACCTCGTGATCTGCCGGCCTTGGCCTCCGAAAGTGCTGGGATTACAGGCGTGAGCCATCATGCCTGGCCATATCTTTCCCCATTCTTATGTCCTGAATGATATTGCCTAGGCTGTCTTCAAGGATTTTTATAGTTTTGATTTTACATTAAAGTCTTTAATTAATCTTGAGTTGATTTTTGCATATGGTGTAATAAACAGATCCAGTTTCAGTCTTCTGCATATGGCTCACCAGTTATCCAAGCACCATTTAGTGAATAGAGAGTTCTTTTCCCATAGCTTGTTTTTATCAGCTTTGCTGAAGATCAGATGGGTTAGGTGTGCAGCCTTATTTCTTGGATGTCCATTCTGTTCCATTGGTCTCTGTGTCTGCTTTTGTATTAGTACCACTCTGTTTTGGTTACTGTAGCCCTGTAGTATAGTTTGAAGTCGGGTAGCATGGTGCCTCCAGCTTTGCTATTTTTGGTTAGGATTGCATTGGCTATTTGGGCTATTTTTGATTTTAAGATAACTTTTTCTAGTTCTACGAAGAATGTCATTGGCAGTTTGATAGCAATAGCACTGGATCTATAAATGGCTTTGAGCTGTATGGTCATTTTAACAATATTAATTCTTCCTAAACATGAGAATTGAATGTTTTCTTATTTGTTTGCATCATCTCTGATTTCTTTGAACAGTGTTTTGCAGTTCTCATTATAGAGATCTTTCAAATCCCTGGTTAACAGTATTCCTAGGTATTTTATTCTTTTTGTGGCAATTGTGAATGAAATTGTGTTCCTGATGTGGCTCTTGGCTTGACTGTCATTGGTGTATAATAATTCTAGTTATTTTTTACATTCATTTTCTATTCTGAGACTTCACTGAATTTGTTCATCAGCTTAAAAAGATTTTGGGCTAAGACTATGGGATTTTATAAATGTATATCCATATTATCTGAAAACAAGAATAATTTGACTTTCTTTCTTCCTATTTGGATGCCCTTAATTTCTTTCTCTTGCCTGATGGCTCTGGCCAGGACCTCCAATACTATGCTGGATAGGAATAATGAGAGAGGGCATCCTTGTCTTGTGCTGGTTTTCAAGGGGAATGCTTCTAGCTTTTGCCCATTAAGTATGATGTTTGCTGTAGATTTCTTATAGATGGTTCATTATTTTCAGGTATGTTCTTTCAATAAATACTTTGTAACGAGTTTTTAAAATGAAGCCGTGTTAAATTTTATCAAAATCCTCTTCTGCGTCTTTCGAGATAACCATGTGGCTTTTGTTTTTAGTTCTGTTTAGGTGATGAATCACATTTATTGATTTGTGAGTGTTGAACCAACCATTTATTCCAGGGATAAAGCCTTCCTGATGGTGTTGGATAAGCTTTTTGGTGTGCTGCTAGATTCAGTTTGCCACTATTTTGTTGTGGATTTTTGTATCAATGTTCATTAAGGATATTGGCCTACAGTTATTTTGTTTTGTTTTGTTGTTGTATCTTTCTCAGGTTTGTCAGGTTTTGGTATCAGGATGATGCTGTCCTCATGGAATGAGTTAGAAAAGAGTCCATCCTCCTCAAATTTTTTTGAATAGTTTTAGTAGGAATGGTATGAGCTCTTCTTTATACATCTGGGCAGAGCTTGGCTCTGAATCAGTCTGGTATTGGGCTTTTTTTGTTTGTGTGTTTATAGGCCATTTATGACTGAACCAACTTCAGAACTTGTTATTGGTCTGTTGAGGGATTCAATTTCTCCAAGGTTCAGTGTTGGGAGGGTGTATGTGTCCAGGAATTTATCAGTTTTTTCTGGATTTTCTAGTTTGTGTCCGTAGAGGTGTTTATAATATTCTCTGATGAATATTTGTATTTCTGTGGGGTAAATGATAATATCCCCTTTGTTGTTTCTAATTGTTTTCATTTGGAATGTCTCTCTTTTCTTCTTTATTAATCTAGCAAGTCATGTTTTTCAAAAAACACACTCTTGAATTCCGGGATCTTTTGAATTTGTGTGTGTGTGTGTGTGTGTGTGTGTGCGCGTGCGCGTGTGTGTGTGTGTGTCTATTTCCCTCAATTCAGCTCTGATTTTGATTATTTCTTGTCTTCTGTTAGCTTAGGAGTTGGTTTGCTTTGCTCTTTGTTCTCTAGTTACTTTAGTTGTGATGTTAGATTGCTAAATTGAGATATTTCTAACTTTTTGATGTGGAAATTTAGTGCTATAAAATTTCCTTTTACTACTACCTTGGCTCTGTCCCAGAGATTCTTGTGTGTTGTGTTTTTACTCTCATTAGTTTCAAAGAACTTATTGATTTCTGCCTTTTGTTATTTACTCAAATGCCACTCTTCTTGTTGCATTGATCCTTTTACCATTATGTAATGCCCTTCTTTGTCTCTTTTGATCTTTGTTGATTTAAAGTTCATTTTATCAGAGACTAGGATTGCTACCCATGCTTTTTTTGCTCTCCATTTGCTTGGTAAGTCTTCTTTTATCCCTTTATTTTGAGTCTATGTGAGTCTTTGCAAGTGAGATGGGTCTCCTGAATACTGCACACCGATGGGTCTTGACTTTTTATCTAGTTTGCCAGTCTGTGTCTTTTGATTGGGGCATTTAGGCCATTTACATTCAACGTTAATATTGCTATGTTTGAATTTGACCCCGTCATTTTGTTACTGGCTGGTTGTTTTGCCTGTTAATTGATGAGGTTTCTTCATTGCATCATTGTTCTTTACCATTTGGTACGTTTTTGCTGTGAATGGTACTGGTTGCTCCTTTCCATGTTTAGTACTTCCTTCAGGAGCTCTTGTAAGGCAGGTCTTGTAGCAATGAAATCTCTCAGCAATTGCTTGTCTGTAAAGGATTTTTATTTCTCCTTCATTTATGAAGCTTAGTTTGGCTGGATATGAAATTCTGGGTTGAAAGTTCTTTTCTTTAAGGATGTTGAATATTGCCCCCACTTCCTTCTAGCTTGTAGGGTTTCTGCTGAGAGATCTGCCGTAAGTCTGATGGTCTTTCCTTTGTGGGTGACTCGTCCTTTCTCTCTGGCTGTGCTTAGGATTTTTTCCTTCATTTCAACCCTGGTGAATCTGACGATTATGTGCCTTGGAGTTGCTCTTCTTGAGGAGTATCTTCGTGGTGTTCTCTGTATTTTCTGGATTTGAATACACCATGGAATACTATGCAGCCATAAAAAATGATGAGTTCATGCCCTTTGTAGAGACATGGATGTATCTAGAAACCATCATTCTCAGCAAACTGACACAAGAACAGAAAACAAAACACTGCATGTTTTCACTCACAGGCAGGTGATGAACAATGAGAATACTTGGGCACAGGGAAGGTAACCCTCACTGGGCTAGGTGGGGAGGTGGAGGGGAGGGGAGGGGAGGGACAGCAGGGCAGGGTGGATGGGGAGGGATAACACCAGGAGAAATGCCTGATGTAGGTGATGAGGGGAGGGGGAATGTGGCATGTATGTATTTATGCAACAATCCTGCAGGATGCAGGATGTGCCCATGTACCCCAGAGCCCAAAGTACAATTTTTAAAAAAGCCATTCAGGAGCAAGTTATTCAATTTCCATATAGTTTTATGATTTTGAGCTATTTTCTTAGTCTTGATTTCTAATTGTATTGTTCAGTGTTCCAAGAGAGTGGTTGTTATGACTTCAATTTTTTTTCATTTGCTAAAGAGTGTTTTATGTCCAATTATGTGGTCGATTTTAGAGTATGTGCCATGTGGTGATGAGAATAATGTATCCACATTCTGTTGTTTCGGGGTGAAGAGTTCTGTAGATGTCTATCAGGTCCATTTGATCCAGTGCTGAGTTCAAATCCTGAATATGCTTTCTAAATCTGGGTGCTCCTCTGTTGGGTGCATATATATTCAAGATAGTCAGATCTTCCTGTTGAATTAAATCTTTTACCACAATGCAATGCCCTTCTTGTCATTTTTTTATTTTTGTTGGTTTAAAGCCTGTTTTTTTTCCTCCAAAATTAGGATTGCAACCCATGCTTTTTTCTGCTTTTCATTTGCTTGGTAGATTTTTCTCCATACCTTTATTTTTAGCCTGTGTGTGTCCTTCCATGTGCGATTGGTCTATTGAAGACAGAATATAATTGGGTCTTGGTTCTTTATCAAGCTAGCCACTCTGTGCCATTTAATTGTGGAATTTAGCTTGTTTACATTCAAAGTTAGTACTGATATATGTGGATTTGATCCTGTCATCATGATGTTCATTGGTTATTATGCAGACTTGTTTTTGTGGTTGCTTCATAGTGTCACTGATTTGTGTACTTAAGTGTGTTTTTGTAGTGCCTGGTAACAGTTTTTCCTTTCCATATTTAGTGGAAAATAAATATTTCAGGAGCTCTTCTAAGGCAGATCTGGTGGTAACAAACTCCCTCAGCATTTGCTTGTTTGAAAATGCTCTTATTTTTCCCTTGCTTATGAAGCTTAGTTTGGCCAGATATAAAATTCTTGGATGAAATTTCTTTTCTTTAAAAATGTTGAATATTGGTCCCTAGTCTTCTTGTAGGGTTTCAGCTGAGAGGTTCATTATTAGACTGATAGGCTTCGTTTTGCAGGTGACTTGACCTTTCTCTTTAGCTGTCTTTAACATTTTTTTTTCATTTTGACCTTCGAAAATCTGATGGCTATAAGTCTTGGGGATAATCTTTATGTGAAGTATGTTACTGGGGTTCTCCACATTTCTTTAATTTGAATGTTTGCCTCTGTAGCTACATTGGGAAATTTCTCATGGATGATACTCTGAAATGTTTTCCATATTTCTTCTGTTTTCCCCATCTTTTTCAGAGACTTCAATGGGTCACAGTTTTGGTCTTAATTACATAATTCTATATTTCTCAGAGGTTTTATTTGTTCCTTTTCATTCTTTTTTCTCTATTCTTGTCCGTCTTAGTTCAGAAAGCCAGTCTTCAAGCTCTGAGATTCTCTCTTCACCTTGGTCTATTCTGCTATTAATACTTGTAATTGTATTATGAAATTCTTGTAATGTGTTTTTTAGCTCCATCAGGTGTATTACATTCTATTCTATTCTGGCTATTTTGTCTGTAAGTGCCTGTATCATTTTATTGAGATTTTTAGCTGACTTAGATTGGAATTCAACCCCACTTCTGCATCTCAATGATCTTTGTTTCTGTTCATATTCTGAATTTTATTTCTGTCATTTCAGCCTCTTCAGCCTTGTTCAGAACCTTTACTGGAGAGGTAGTGTGGTTATTTGAGGAAAGAAGGCACTCTGGCTTTTTGAGTTGTCACAGTCCTTGCACTGGTTCTTTCTCATCTTTGTGAGTTGATGCTCCTTCAATATTTGAAGTTTCTATCCTTTGGATGGTTTTTTTTAATCCTATTGAGTGATCTTGAAGGTCTGATTGTGGCGTAAGGTAGGTTCAGTTGACTGGCTTCATTCCTGGAAGATTTTAGGGAACCATGGCTAAGCTCCTAACTCCTGGACTGCCTACTCTAAATCTGGGGGACTTATATTGGGCCTTAATTTTGTTCTTTGTCTCTTTGAAGTCAGAATCCCACTGCACTGAGGAATGGAGTAGCTGCCAGCCCGCTGGTAACTACGCTCTGAAGGGTGATCCTAGCCAGAGTGTTTCATAGGGTGGTGGCAGCAGGATTCATGCTCATTTTCACGTGTCAACAGCAGTGGCAGTGTTAGGACAATGGGGTGCCTGATCGTTAGCTGTGGCAGGATGCCATTGGGTGCTAAGATGCCTGCTTCTGTGTGGGTGTTCACAGCAATAGTGGAGGCAGCATGGCTCAGGTAATCAGCGGCCCCCCTGTGGCAACTGTGTGTGGTTATGCTACTGGTGGTGTTAGCACAGAAGCAAGGAGCTGGCAGGTGCAGTTCTGTGTGAGCCCTCTGTGCACATTCATGGAGGTGAGGGTGCTCACTCACGTGAAGGAAGGTTTACTGTTCTCTTTGCCTTGTTTCACTCTGGCAGCAGTGTTGGTGCAGGAATGGGTCATTGGTAGAGAGTCTAGCATACTGGTGGGCTCTGTGCTCACCAAGGCTCTGACTGCAATGGTGGTGTGGTGGTGGTGGGAGAGTAAAGTGCACTCCCACCAGCAGCAGTGGCAGGTCAGGGTGTGCATGCACACATGCACTATCGGAACATTAAAGCCAAAATCCACCCTCCCACATGCCAGAAAAACAATGTGGGGGGGGGGCAGCCGTGGGCCTGGGGGAAGCTGTAGTGAAGAGAGAGAGTGAGTGAGCTTCTGTATGGTCATGGGGGCCACCCCACTTGAGCTCTCTGCCAGTCAGGCATGGTTCATCATTGCAAGAGCTATGATCTGGGCCCCCAAAGCACTCCAAACAGCCAAATCCAGCCTGGAGTCCCAGGAGACCCCAGCAGACCAAGAGGTGCTCTGATCAGACTGGCCTTGTCTGATGGAGAACATTTTCCTGCAGAGTTCAGGTCTGACATTTTCCGTAGGGCTAAAATCTCCTATGGGAGCAAATTGAGCCTAGAGGGATGGGTATTGCTGGCCATGCTGTGATACAGATGCTCCTGCACCAAATACTCTGGGATCAGTATCAACTGGCATGCTGCCCTTACCACTTCTCTAAGTAGCCCTTTGCCAACCCAAGTGTCTGTAATGTTCAAGGGGTCTTCTTTTGCCAGAATTCCAGAGGCCTGAGGGGAGAGCAACATGCTTTTTCCCAGTTCAATTCACCCATTTCCCTGAAGTCATTGGAGGCCAGAAATGAGTCCTGAGACACTGCAGCTCAATGCAGTGTTCCCAGCTTCCTACCCCTTCAACCTAGTTTTTGTGTTTTTTCTCTGTCCATTCTCCATGCCTTCCCTCCGGAAATCTGTTAGGATTGTGCTAGTCATCCTATTCCCTTGGTGGCAGTTGTTGCATCTGGTTGTGTTTAATTGGCCATCTTTTTCCTGCTTCTTAATGGAGTCTTTAGGGATTTCTTTAGGTGTAGATTCATGCTTGTCAGGAAAGAAAGATAATTTGACTTCTTTTCCTATTTGGAAGGTTTTCATTTCTTTCTCTTGCCTTATTGCTCTGGAGAGGACTTTCAGTACTATGTTGAATAAGAATGTGGGCATTCTTGTCTTGTTCCAGTTATAATAAAGACTCCTTTCAACTTTTGCCCATTCAGTATGATGCTGGCTGTAGGTTTGTCAGAGAAGGCTCTTACTATTTTGAGATATTTTCCTTCAACACCAAGTTTGTTGAGTATTTTTATCATGAAGGCATGTTGGATTTTATTGAAAGTTTTGTCCTGCATATACTGAGATGATTTCATGGTTTTCATTATTAGTTCTCTTTTTGTGGTGAATCTTATTTATCGGTTTGCATGTGTGGAACCAACCTTGTATTGCAGGAATAAAATCTACTTGATCATGGAGAATTACCTTTTTGATGTGCTGCCAGATTCAGATTGCTAGTACTTTGTTGAGCACTTTTGCCTTACGGTCTTCAGAGATATTGGCATATAGTTTAATTTTCTCCCTGTGTCTTTGCCTGATTTTGGTATCAGTGTAATGCTGGCTTTGTAGAGTGAGTTAAGGGGGATTTATTGGAATAGTTTCAGTGGAATTGGTACCAACTCTTTTTTGTGTATCTAACAGAATTCAGCCATGACTCTATCTGTTCCAGGACTTGGTTTGGTTGGTGAGTTTTTAAATTACTGATTCAATTGTCCAAATTGATATTGGTCTCTTCAGGGTTTCCATTTCTTCCTGATTCAATCTTGGAAGGTTGTGTGTTTCCAGAAATTTATTTCCTGTAGATTTTGTACATAGTCTGTGTGCATAGTTACTACTAGACTATCCTTATGAGAGAGCCTTATGAGAGTTCTAAACGTGAAAATGAAAGGATACCTGCTACAAGAAAAAAATACTTAACTATACAGCCCAAAGACTCTGTAGAGCCACCGTACAACAGAAACAACAAAGCAATCAGCTAACGACTTCAGGATAGGATCAAAACCTCACATATGAATATTAACCTTGAATGTAAATTGTCTAAATATCCCACATTCCACATAAAAGGTACAGAGTGGTAAGTTAGATAAAAAAAAATTTGACTGATTTATCTGCTGTCTTTAAAATACCTATCTCACATGTAATGACACGCAAAACATTTTTGAATGCCAAATATCCCCTTGTGAGTATTGAGGATTGTTCTGAAGACAGAGAATGTGAGATGGTGGCGGTATGCTAGAACATTACTATGTATTCACAAGGAACTTAAAGATATTTTCAAATTATGTAAACATGGTTTCTAATTAATTTTCAAAAGATCTTTTATCTGTTTTTCCAACTTTAGGATAACTTTTGTACTGGTGAATCATGCATGTTATCAATACCCTTCTAGTTAATTTTAAATTATATATTAAAAAACTATATTTGTATCTATTTATGGAATAGAAAGTGATGTTGTGATTTTTAAATATAATGTGGAATAATTAAGTCAAGTGAACAAACATGCTCATCACCTCAAATAGTTAACAATTTTAGTAATTACAACATTTGAAGTTACTTTCAGTGATTTCAAAATGTATCGTACTCGATTATTAGCTATATCTACCACATTGTACAATAGATCTAAAAAAAATCAGGCTATTATATCTATGGAGTAGCTATTCTTTTATTCGTTTACTTTCTTAATAAACTTGCTTTCAGTTTACTGTATGTATTCACCTCAAATTCTTTCTTGCACAAGATCCAAGAACCCTATCTTGGGGTCTAGATAGAGACCCCTTTCTGGTAACGTCTTTCTGGTGAACCCCAAAGGGATGATACTGAGGAGACCCCTGACCCGAAAGAAACAGACTGCAGCACCAATTGGCTGACTTTGGGAAAGTGGTGGGGTACCTGGGTAAAGGATGAGATTGGGTTAGATGTCCAACTTAAGGGAGTCAGAGTCTCTCCTAAGACAGAGAGAGTTGAAGGACCCTCTTAATAAAAGGGAAGGGTGCTTGACCGAATTTGAGTTCAAGGCCCAAGTTAGAAATGTTAGAGTCCTTCCTAAGATTTAGGGAGGTGGAGGCTCCCCTTCTCAGTAAAGTTCCTTTGGGCTAAGAGTGGATTTGGGGGGTATGAGATGTAAACTGCTATTCTGTTTGGATTAATCTGTCTTGCAATCTTTGCTGATGTCTGTGGATGACAGAATTTGACATGTACAGGATAATGGGACATGGGAACTTTTCTTCTTCCCAAAGGAGGAGACTTGAGAGCTAATGGAACTGTTGGCCTCCCCCACTCTGTTAGAGGCAATGCTTCTCTCCCTTTCTCCTGTTTCTCTTTTCTATGTTTTCTGTTACTCAGGGTGACCATCTTGCCCAGAGACCACACTTTGAAACTTCTTCAATCCATTTCAAATAAATTAAAGATGACAGGGACCAACCTGGGGCAAATTTGAGTCATGTAAGTTAGATATTGGGTGCTAAGCAGAATGGCTAATATCTATGTTTTGTCTCATGTATTTTGCTCTGGCTGGAATGGAAATGTTAATCTGGCTTCCCCAGGCAGTCTACTGTAGGAAAATTGAGAGAATTTTGCCTTTAGTTTCATGATTTTCCTTTGTGTTGTGGTTGGCCCCCAGGGCAATGGTGTAGCAGGCTAGTTCGCTAGGGTCCCTCAAGGAAAGAAAACCCAGAAGCCTGGCAAGCCAAAAAATGATATTAATTTTTTACCAGTCAGGTTTCCAGCTTCTCTCTTTGCACAAACTGGTTGAAGAAATAATAAAAATCACTGTTTATCTCCTCTGTACAGTTTTAATTAATGAGAAAAAGGATTCAAGATGCTAGACTTAAGCTGTAGTGAATTTTTTGTACTTTGTGCTATGAATTTGGTTTCCATATCATTCTGTTAGAAGGAAGGGTATCTTAGGATAGAACATGGGCCTAGGACCCCTGTAAGCCTTCTGTTCAAGATGGCCCAGCAAACTGGTCAGTTACAAACTATGCTACATGTCCCTGAAAAAAGAAAGAAAGAAAGAAAAGAAAAACTGGATGGTTTCCTTCTCCTCTTGTTTCATATCCTTGGGAGCTTGACCTTTAAACCATGTGGTGATACTTTCTGCTGGTCTCTGCCATTCAGGAAACAGAAATTTTGGAGTTCATGTCATAATTAGCCCTAAAAATTATCTTGAGCAGTTAAAAGCCTTTGCAAGCTCAAAATGGGCTTCTCTATGCTCCCTCTGGGAAGAGTAATGGAAGCTGCCCAATGCTGTAGCTTGGCAGTTGAGGCTTTGCCATTTTACAATGGTACCTGGTTTTTTTCTCAGCTTAGGGAATGAGTCATTTCTGGTTTGATATCTGTGTGATCTTTACCATTTGTTGATTTGATTCCCCTCCATGAACCATCTTGAATTTTTCTTTCTCTGAGCTACCTTTGAGGACTCCAGATTTTGTAAAACTTTTATCACCTCTTTGAAAATACCTTGTACACTCGTGGTTAATTTATAACCTTAGTAAAGGCTTGTTGGTTTCACTTGAGAGGTTAACTTTGGTAAAGTTAAAAAGCCAGAAATATTGGTCATTTGGCCTTGCTAACATTGGGTAAGAAGAGATTTAAACGTACTTTCTTTTTTAAGCCCTATGGTTAAAAGTTGGCTTAATTAAAAGTGGATATACAAGCTCTAACAGTCTGGACTTCTTCAGAAAAAAGGAGGAGACATCACAGACCCCATTTTGAAAAAATCCTCTGTTTTCCTCATGAAGCCCCAGGAATTAGAAGTTGATAGATTTCTCTCAAAATCTAAGGTTTTGTTCTGTTTTGAATTGTATTATCTGATGTTTTATACTTTGGGGATATCAGAAATTACTTTGCATTATGAGAGAGCTTTGATATATAAAAACTAGGTAGGAAATATACTTTTGGGGATAGCTCATGGTAGTTATGAGGGAATACCCCACTTTCTGCACATTTGGATCAGAGAAGCATGCTCTTGTCCACCTGGAAGGTATGGAAGTGTCCCCACCCTGCCATTGAGAGATAAAACTTATCATAGGGGATGTGGTAATCACAGAATGATCTGATTGGGTTGCTTTGTCATGAAATGCATGGTAAAATTATTGCACTGTCTTGTTTCACAGCATTTTTGTTTTTGGGGATCTAAGATATGAAATAAAAATGGGAACCTTAATTTGGGGATCTGTTTTTGCCTTCAAGTTGTGCCTGCTTATTAGGTCAGAGAAACTGGCATTGTTCCTCCCAGGGTTCCACCCTGAAGCCAGTACTCTAATTAAAACACTGGTAAATGAAAAATAATGTAACTACTAAATCTTCTTCTGTCTCTCTGTGATTTATATGTGTTGTGTGTGTGATATTTACACAAAAAGGTGCTCCAATTAATTGGCTTCAAAATATTTTTTCAGAAAAGAAAAAAGTGTAATGCCCTTTAGTTCACAGGACTTAAGTAATCTTTGAAAAATAAAAATAATTTTACATGATAGGAGTGTAAGGAAAGTGAAATGTGTTTTTGGTAAAAGATTATAAGAAGGTATGGGAATATAGATTTTTCTGCCTAAAGGGTTAAAGGATTGTTTTAAGTTAGATAGGAAAAAGCTGAAGGTTTCAGAAAGTTGTGAAAGATTTGAGAAAAATTAATCTTGTAAAAGAAATTCTGCATGTGAACATGCTGGCTAAAGTTAAAGGGGTATTTTTCAATTTTTCCATAAATTGAACATTGGAATAAAAGCACAAAAGGGTTTCCTTACCAATGACCTGCTCTTTAATAAAAAATTGTAAAGGGTTATAAAAGTTTATAAGAATCTTACCTTATGGTCATACTGATTAAGATTGGATACGTTTGTCTATAAGGTTTTATTAAGAATTAGATTTGACATCAATAGTACACTAATGCAGTGGTGAAATATCACTTATTTGGTACAAAAATAATGCAGAAAACATTGTCAAATAAGAAATGGTGTTTGGCTTTCTTTGGACTGTATTTGTAAAAGTATGTTATCGGTATGTGTTCCAAATTTGTGAAAAACTCCTATAATTCTGATATGATTTAGTGTATGTTGTTAATAGTTATAATTGTTGTGTAAAATTGTTGTATGCCACAGAAGGAACCAAAGTTTCCTTATCAATTATGGTTTTAATAGTGGCTGTCCTAAGACTTTTTGTCATTTACAGACAATTGTCTTGTTTTGGTCCTCTTTAGAAGGTGTTTTCAGAATCAACTATAGAACTCTAACGGGTCTTTTTAAATGCAGATTTCTTATAACTTTTGAGATTGTGACATTAGAATAAGAAAAAAAAACTTTCAGGACTCCCATGGAGAGCTGAAATATTCATGAAAATCAAGCAGGACAGGTGATAACTGTATGAACGGAATTAATAGAAGACTGAATTAATCTTTTTGACTTTTTGCTTATGACATTGCTGATTCTTTGTTTTGCTTTTCTTCAGAGTCAAAAAAATCTGTGTTTTCTTTTGAGCTATTTACAGCTTTTAACAATTGAGTAAAGTATACTCCTGTGATCAAAATTTGGAGGGTATTTGTTTCTCTCTACCTGATGTCTCCAGAATTTGGAAACTAGTTGTGAGTATACTTAACTTACGGCAATATAGTTATTTGCATGAGTGCATTAAGAATCTATTTTTCTTTGCAACAAGACACAATTGGAGTAACTGGTTATTTTACTAATGCTTTGATTGGAATGGTATGTTTTCCTTTAAGAAATTAAATTTAACTTATAGAGCCAATAAAACCCCCTTGGTAAAACTGGTCTCCTATCTTGTCTACACAGTCCATCTGCAGAGTTTCTTACCCGTGGTAAGTAAAGATTGTCACTTTCTGACAGGCCCAGGAGCCCCACTTTTATATTGGGATTTCAGGAGGAGAAGAATTTACCCAACTCATATGTATTTGATGGCAAAACCCATGGCTGCATTCTTTTTTTTTTTTTTAAGTCATGTCTGAGATTCCTTATGGAACAGAGTTTCATCAAAGCGAATTTAAAAAGAGCTTATGTGACAAATAATTATTCTTGCTACACTTTATATAAATAACAAGGCCAAGTACAATAAGCCAAATTGGTCTTACCATGATTTATCTTTAGTACGAATGGTAGACTGGAGAGAGAAAAATTATGTTTCGAAAACTATGTTATCTAATAACAGATACTATGTTATATGTTATTCTATGTTATCTGTTACTTAATAACAGTTTTCAAAAACCTGTTTTTAGATTCTTATCTCATCAGTTGTTTTTGAGTTTCTTTGTTCTGCAATTTAGACTGATTGCTTATTTCTGTGAATCAACAAGTTGTCTCTGGCTGCAGCCCAGAAGAAACAAGAGGGATGGGTAATATAAAAATCTGAATCAGTATCAGTATTCTAATTCTGAATGCATATTGGAATCAGCTAGCAACCCCATATCAGCTTGGTTCCAAGAGTTGCCCAGTTAATGGAAGGCCTACTTATTTAATTTACTTGGGATAATTTTGCTTATTTTGCTTTATTGTTGTGAAATATATTGCTATTGTAGTCTTTGTGTAGGAACACAAGATGAGCTTACTGAATGTTTTCTTAAATTGAACATTTTATTTATCTTCTAGATATTACCTTTTGTTGGAACTCAGAGTTATTAATACCCCTTGACATATCAGCGCTTTCTGACTGAGCTCCTTCCTATCCCAAATACAAGAGATCTTAATAGTTAGGCAGGAATATTATCGCCTCTGTTCAGCATGAAGAAGTTAAAGAAGATGGCTCTTCATCCTTCTACAACCCTTAGGATTAAGGATTCTCTTACAAAAGGGAGGGGAGAAATATGTTAGAGGTGTTTGAACCAGAGCAACTCCATCCAACAGACACTGGGTAAAATAAGGCTGAGATGGGGAGAGAGATCCAAGATGGCTGATTAGCAGCAGCTCAGGATTGTAGCTGCCACTGAAAGCCCAGAGAGTGAGTGGACGCCACATTTTCAGACAAATTTTTATTGCCAACGGACCAAGAGATTCTTGGCGGAGGACCCCCACAGGTCGCCAGCGCGACTCTTTTGGAGGGCACGGCCGTTTTGCAGGTGCCCCGGCGCGGCGGTTCTCAGTCTGGAGTATACGGGACTGAGTGCCCTTTTGGTTGGCATTTGGAGCTCCGGGAAGGCAGAGTCTCCCATTCAGCAGACTGAAAAGCAGACTGAAGTGGGGAACCAGACCGGGAGATTCCAGGGCAGAAAAGCGCCACGAATCTTAACGCCGTTGTTTCAGCCAGCGTACTGGGTCACCGCAGGGGAAGGCTGGTACGCCCCTCCACAAAAAAATAAATAAATAAATAAATAAAAACAGCAGTTGGAACTGCTGAGGATTGAGAGTTTCACAGCAAGTACAGGTGAACCCGGGAAGGTCCAGCTCTGTGGGGGAGGGGCATCCGCCGAAGGAAAACTAAGAAACAGAAAAAACTTTATCACCAACCAGCTGGACGTCCACTCAGAGACCTAATCTGAAAGTCAGCAAGTACACAGATGACAGGTGGATAAATCCACAAAGATGGGAAGAAACCAGCGCAAAAAGGCTGAAAACACCCCAAATCAGAATGCCTTTCCTCCTACAGAGGATTGCAGTTCCTCATCACCAATTGAACAAGGCCTGATAGAGAATGAATGTGAGGAATCAATAGAATCAGTCTTCAGAAGGCGGATAATGAGAAACTTCTGTGAGCTAAAAGAACATGTTCTAGCCCAATGCAAGGAAACTAAGAACATTGAAAAAAGGTTTCACGAAATGTTCATGAGAATGGACAATTTAAAGAGGAATATAAGTGAATTAATGGAGCTGAAAAACACAATACGAGACCTTCGCGAAGTATGCACAAGTTTTAACAGTCGAATTGATCAAGCAGAAGAAAGGATTTCAGAGGTCAAAGACCAACTTAACGAAATAAAACGAGAAGACAAGATTAGAGAAAAAAGGGTAAAAAGGAATGAGCAAAGTCTCCAAGAAATATGGGACTATGTGAAAAGATCTAATCTATGCTTGATAGGTGTACCTGAATGTGATGAAGAGAATGAATCCAAGCTGGAAAATATTTTTCAGGATATTATCCAGGAAAACTTTCCTAACCTAGCAAGGCAAGACAATACCCAACTCCAGGTAATACAGAGAACAAAGATATTCCTCAAAAAGAGCAACCCCAAGGCACATAATCATTAGATTCATCAGGGTTGAAATGAAGGAGAAAATACTATGGGTGGCCAGAGAGAAAGGTCAGGTTACCCACAAGGGGAAGCCTATCAGACTCACAGCAGATCTCTCAGCAGAAACCTTACAAGCCAGAAGAGAGTGGGGGCCAATATTCAACATCCTTAAAGAAAAGAATTTTCAACCCAGAATTTCATATCCAGCCAAACTAAGTTTCATAAGTGAAGGAAAAATAAATTTTTTTACGAACAAGCAAGTACTCAGAGATCTCATTACCACCAGACCTGCTTTACAAGAGCTTCTGAAAGAGGCACTATATACAGAAAGGAACAACCAGTATCAGCCACTTCAAAAAACCCATCGGTAAGCTGCATCCAGATCCATCTTACATGCAAGGATATACAGAGACTCAAAACAAAGGGATGGAGGAAGATTTGCCAACCAAATGGAGAGAGAAAAAAAAAGCAGGAGTTGTAATTTTCATCTCTGATAAAATAGACTTTAAAGTAATAGAAACCGAAAGAGATAAGAAGGACATTGTATAATGGTAGAGGGATCAATGTAACGGGAAGAGCTAACGATCCTAAGTCTATGTGCATCCAATATAGGAGCACCCAGATACATAGGGCAACTTCTTAGTGACTTACAAAGAGACTTGGACTCCCACACAATAATAGTGGGAGACTTTAACATTACATTGTCAATATTGGACAGATTAAGGAGACAGAAGGTTAAGAAGGATACCCGGGACTTGAACTTAGACCTCGAACAAGTAAACCTAATAAACATTTACAGAACTCTCTACTCCAAATCCACAAAACATACATTTTTTTTTTTCAGTAACACATCACATTTATTCTAAAAGTGACCACATCGTTGGGAGTAAATCACTCCCCAGCAATTGCATAGCATTTCATAGGTTTAAATGAAATACTGGTTGGCTGTTTGTTTGTGATTTTCCTTCCTTATTTCTTCCTGTCTTCATTGTATAACACAACTATTAGTATAAAAGAGCTTTTTAATATCCATTTGTAGACTGCATTCTAGCCTGGGCAATAGAGCAAGACTCCCGTTCTCTCTCCCTTTTTTTCTTCTTCTTTTTCTCTTTATTTCATTCTTTTTTTCTTCCTTCTTTCTCTCTTTCTCTCTTTTTTCTTTAACAAAATAAATAAATAAATAAATAAATAAATAAATAAATAAATAAAAATAAGGCAGAGACCTACTGGGTTGCATTCCCAGGATGTTAAGGTAGTCTTAATCACAGGATGAAATAGGAGGTTGGCACAATTTACAGAACATAAAGACCTTGCTGATAAAACAGGCTGCAGTAAAGAAGCCAGCCAAAACCCATCAAAATTAAGATGGCAACAAGAGTGACCTCTGGTCATACCTACTGCTCATTATACACAAATGATAATGCATTAGCAGGCAAAGAGACACTCCCACCAATGCCGTAGTTTACAATTGCCGTGGCAACGTCAGGAAGTTACCCTATATATTCTAAAAAGGAAAGGAACCCTCAGTTTCAGAAATTGGTTACACGTTTCCCAGAAAACGGATGAATAATACACACCTTGCTTAGCATATAATCAAGAAGTAATAATAAATACCTTCAGAAGAACAGCTCAAGCCACTGCTCTGCTTATAGAGTAGACATTCTTTTATTCCTGTACTTTCCTAATAAACTTGTTTTCACTTTACTATAAAAATAAATAAGTAAATATTAAATTTAGTTTTCCTATTTCAAAGGCTTTGTACCCTTAGATTACCATCTTCCCATTCTGCCTACCTCAAGGCTCTGGCAGCCAGCATTCTACTCTCTGCTTCTATAAGGTAAATCATTTTAGATTCCATGTATAAATGAGAATATGCAGTATTTGTCTTTCTATGTTTGGCTTATTTCACTTACCACAATGTTTTCCAATTTCATTCTTGTTGAAAAAAAAAATCTTCCTTTTAAAAAGCTAAATAGGAGCGAGTAGGGGGTGGTAGTCGGGGGTGCTGGAAGAAGGAGGAGGCAGTGAATCACTTATAAATGATACCAAAGGAGGAGCCAAAGACTAAACTCCGGGTGGGTATGTGAGTGCTGTGCATTCTTCGGACTCTCTTTTGTGAAGCAAAGTGTAGAGAGGTTGCCATAAAGGACAAACAAGTGAAATATTTTGTACATTACAGTTTTCTGGATAAAAATAGGGATGAATCATGCCAGAGAGCAGAGTACTCAAATATGTGGACACCAATTTGCATAAACAGCGAGAACTTCAAAAAATCAGTAAGGAGCAATATGTAGAGGGAAAAATGAGAGGGGCTGCCCCAGGAAAGAAGACATCTGGTGTACAACAGAAAAATGTTGAATGGAAAACAAAAAAGAAGAAACAGAAAACACCTGGAAGTGGAGATGGTGGCAGTGATAGTGAGATGACACAGCCTTTTTGGAAGAAAATGGCCTGGGTAGATCCTATTGTTGAAAATGAGAAAACATTTCTGAACAGAGTTGAAGATAAAGAGAAGATTCCTGAAGAGCTAAAACTATGGCTTGTTGATGACTGGGCAAAAATATTACCAGGCAAAACAGCTCTTTCATCTTCCTGCCAAGAAGGATGTGGATTCCATTCTAAAGGATTATGCAAATTACAAGAAATCTCGTGGAAACACCGACAATGAGTATGCTGTTAATGAAGTTATGGCAGGAATAAAAGAATACTTCAAAGTAATGTTGGTTATCCACCTATGCTACATGATCCAGGTGTATAAAGTGCCATATCTACTGAGATTATTTGTGTAAATTGGGGCAATGTTGGCCTATACACCGGTGGATGAGAAGAGCCTTGCTTTATTACTTATTACAATGAGTAGGTTGTCTCTCCACTCTACTAATTGCTTCCTTTGTTGCATAGAGACTTTTTATTTCAGTGCAATCTCATTTGTCTATTTTTGCTTTTGGAGTCAAATATTAAATAGCATTGCCCAGATCCTTATGCTTTTATTCTAACAGTTTTCTAATTTCAGGTCTCATGTTTAAGTTTTTAATTTATTTTGAGTTAATTTTTTGTATAATGTGTGAGACAAGGGTCAAATTATATTGTTTTATGTATGGATATTCAGTTTCCCCAACACCATTTATTGAAGAGATTGTCTTTTTCTCATTTTGTATACTTGAAACCTTTGTCAAAAATCAATAGACCATACATGTGTGAGTCTGTTTATTTCTCACTCTATATTCTGCTTTCTTGTTTGATATGTCTATTTTTTTTTCCAGATCCATGCTATTTGAATTACTAGCATGTTGTAGGACAGTTTGAAATCAGGTAGTGTGATGTCTCCAGCTCTGCTCTTTTTGCTCATAATTGTCTTAACAATTGGAGATTTTAGGACTTTTTTTCTATTTTTTAGAAAAATGATATTGGAATTGTGCTGAATTTGTAGATGTTTGTATAAACATTTAAAAAATAATAATTCTTCAAATCCATAAACATAGGCTAACTTTTTATTTACTGATTTTTTTCAATTTCTTTCATAAACATTTTAATAGTTTTCATAATACAGATTATTTGCTTCGATTAAATTTATTCTTAAGTAATTTATTAATTTATTTTTTTGAGTAGTTATTGTAAATAAAATTTCTCTTCTGATTTATTTTTGGATAGTTCATTGTCAATGTAAAAAATATCTACTGATTTTTGTTGCTGATTTTGTATCCTGACACTTTACTAAATTTGTTTACCAGTTCTAGTTTTTCAGTAAACTATTTATAATTTTTTCAATATAAAACTATAACATCTGCAGATAGCAACAGTTTTACATCTCTCTTTCTCATTCAGATGCCTTTTATTTCCACTCTAGCCTTATTTCTCTGACAAGAACTTTCACTATTACGTTGAGTGGCTGTGGCAAAAGTGGGCATTTTTGTATTATTCTAGATTTAGAATACATGTAGTATGAAAGTGAAAAAATAGAAAATGGTATTCCACACAATGAAAACCAAAAGAGATTTGGGGTAGAAATATTTATATAAGATAAAATAAACTTCATGTAAAAAATAAACTGCAAAAACAGACAAAGAAACATTATATAATAACAAAAAGTCAGTATGTTAAAAGAATATATACAAAATTGTAAATATACATGCACCCAATATTGGAGCACCTAAATATTAAAAGCAAATACTAAATAATCTGAAGAGATAGATTTCAATACAATAAGAGTAGGGTACTTAAATACCCCATTTTCAATAATTATGAGATATTCAAACAGAAAATTAATAAAAAACAGAAGACACAAACAACAGTTTTGATCAAATGTACACAAAAGACGTCCACAGAATATTCCATAAAGCAGGAATAAAATACATACTTTTCCCAAGTGCACATGAAACACTCTCCAGGATAGACCATAGATTAAGCCACAAAGGAAGTCACAGCAATTTTAAGATAAGTGAAATCATATAAAGTAACTTTTCAGATGACAATGGTATAAAACCAGAAATCAATAACAGAAGAAATTTTTAAAAATTCACAAATACAAGGAAACTAAACATGCTCCTGAACAACCAAGGAGTCAATAAAAAAATTAAAAGAGAAATTGAAAAACATCTTGAGACAAAAATAAAAACATTTTATACCATACTTATGGAATGCAGCAACAGCAGTTCTAAGAGAAAAGTGTATTATAATAGATGCTCACATAAAAAAGAAAGGTCTCCCAAGATGGCTGAATAAGAGGCAGCTCTGGAAAGCAGCTCTCAGAGAGAGGGAGAGACACACAAGCCGAGTGGTCTCCACAATTCCAAACGAGGTACCAGGTTCATTTTTTTGGGTCTGGTCAGACAGTGGGTATAAACCAAATACGGCAAGTTGCAGCAAGCTGGGGCACTGCCCCACCCAGGAGGAGAGTGCAACTGACTGGAGGACTGGGGAATCTCCCCCTCTGGGACTTGGGTTTGGATACAGTGCTCTACCCAAATCCTCTACAACCCACAGAACAGAAGATCTTCGCTGGGCTGAAAAGCCTTAGTGAACTGCCTGAACAGGGCAAAACAGCAACTTTGGCCCTGGGGCTGTCAGCATAGATCTAGGTGGAAGCACTGGCTGACGGCGAGAAAGCCAAAAAGCCGGTGGGATAGAGCTACCCACCCACCAGGAAGAAGGGGAACGGAATGCAGAGAAACAGCCCAAATGGCAGGACGGGTCCCCCTGCCACCACACAAAGCCCAGCAGGCAAAAAAACTCTCACTAAAGAGTTAGGCAGGCCGGGTGTGGTGGCTCATGCCTGTAATCTAAGCACTTTGGAGGCCAAGGTGGGTGGATCACCTGAGGTCGGGAGTTCAAGACCAGCCTGACCAACATGGTGAAACCCCATCTTTAAAAAATAAACAAACAAACAAACAAAACAAAACAAAAAACAAAGAGTTAGGCACCCAGAACCATTGGTGTGCTGTATCCAGGAAACCCATCTTATGTGCAAAGACACACGTAGACTTAAAATAAAGGGATGGAAGATTTACCAAGCAAATGGAGAGCAATAAAAAGCAGGGGTGGCAATCTTAATTCTGATAAAATGGACTTTAAACCAACAAAAATCAAAAGAGACAAAGAAGGACATTACATAATGGTAAAAGGATCAATACAACAAGAAGAGATAATGATCCTAAATATATACACACCAAATACAGGAGCACCTAGATTCATAAGACAAGTCCTTAATGACTTACAAAGAGACTTAGACTCCCGCACAATAATAGTGGGAGACTTTAACACTCCACTGTCAATATTAGATAGAACAACGAGACAGAAAATCAACAAGGAAATCCAGGACTTGAATGCAGATTTGGACAAGCAAACTTAATACACATTTACAGAACACTTAACCCCAAATTCACAGAATATACATTCTTCTAAGCACCACATCACACATACTCTAAAATCAACCACATAATTGGAAGTAAATCACTCCTCAGCAAATGCAAAAGAATGGAAATCATAACAAACAGTCTCTCAGACCACAGTGTAATCAAATTAGAACTCATGATTAAGAAACTAACTGAAAATCACACAACTTCATGGAAAATCAACAACTGGCTCCTGAATGTAGACTGGATAAAAAATGGAATGAAGGTAGAAATAAATACATTCTTCAAAACCAACGAGAATGAAGACACAACATACCAGAATCTCTGGGAAACATTTAAAGTAGTGTCTAGAGGGAAATTTATAGCAATAAATGCCCACTTGAGAAGCGAGGACAGATCTAAAATCAACACCCTATCATCAAAATTGAAAGAGCTAGAGGAGCAAGATCAAAAAAACTCAAAAGCTAGCAGAAGACAAGAAATAACTAAGATCAGAGCAGAACTGAGGAAATAGAGACATAAAAAGCCCTTCAACAAATTAATAAAACCAGGAGCTGTTTTTTTTAAAGATAAACAAAATAGACCACCAGCCAGATTAATAAAAAAGAAAACAGAGAAGAATCAAATAGATGCAATAAGAAATGATAAAGGGGATATCATCACCAATTCCACAAAAATACAAATTACCATCAGAGATTACTGCAAACAACTCTATGCACATAAACCAGTAAACCAGGAAGAAATGGATAAATTCCTGGACACTTGCGCTCTCCCAAGCCTAAACCAGGAAGAAGTTGAAACCCTGAATAGACCAATAACAAGGGCTGACTTTGAGGCAGGAATTAATAGCCTACCAACCAAAAATAAAAGCCCAGGTCCAGATGAGTTCAGAGCAGAATTCTACCAGACTTATGAAGAGGAGCTGGTACCACTCCTTCTGAAACTATTCCAAACAATGCAAAAAGAGGGAATCCTTCCCAAATCATTTTATGAGACCAACATCATACTGATACCAAAACCTGGAAGAGACTCGACAAAAAAGGAAAACTTCAGGCCAATATCCATGATGAGCATAGATGCAAAAATCTTCAATAAAATACTGGCAAACAGATTGCAACAGCACATCAAATAGCTTATCCATCACGATCACGTAGGCTTCATCCTGGGGATGCAATGCTGGTTCAACCTACGCAAGTCTATAAATGTAATCCACCACATAAACAGAATCAAAGACAAAAACCACATGATTATCTCAATAGATGTGGGGAAGGTCTTTGACAAAATTCAACAGCACTTTATGCTGAAAACTCTCAATAACCTAGGTATCGGTGGAACGTATCTCAAAATAATAAAAGCTGTTTGTGACAAACCCACAGCCAATATCATACTGAATGGACAAAAACTGGAATCATTCCCTTTGAAATCTGGCACTAGACAAGGATGCCCTCTCTCACCACTCCTGTTCAATATAGTATTGGAAGTTCTAGCCAAAGCAATCAGGCAAGAAAAAGAAATAAAGCATATTCAGTTAGGAAAGGAGGAAGTCAAATTGTCTCTATTTGCAGACAACATGATTGTAGATCTAGAAGACCCCATTATCTCAGCCCAAAATCTCCTGAAACTGATAAGCAACTTCAGCAAAGTCTCAGTATACAAAATCAATATGCAGAAATCAGAAGCATTCCTATACATGAATAACAGACTAGAAGAGAGCCAAATCAAGGATGAACTGCCATTCACAATTGCTACAAAGAGAATAAAATACCTAGGAATACAACTAACAAAGGATGTAAAGGACATTTTCAAGGAGAACTATGAACCACTGCTCAAGGAAATAAGAGAGGACACCAATAGATGGAAAAACATTTCATGCTCATGGTTAGGAAGAATCAACATTGTGCAAATGGCTATACTGCCCAAAGTAATTTATAGATCCAATGCTCCCCATCAAGCTCCCTATGACCCTCTTCACAGAACTGGAAAAACCGCCTTAAATTTCATATAGAACCAAAAGAGAGCCCGCATAGCCAAGACAATCTTAAGCAAAAATAACAAAGTGGGAGGCATCACGTTCTTGACTTTAAACTATACTACAAGGCTACAGTAATCAAAACAGCATGGTACTGGTACCAAAACAGAGACATAGACCAATGCAGCAGAACAGAGGCCTCGGAGACAATGCCACACATCTACAACCCTCTGATCTTTGACAAACCTGACAAAAACAAGCAATGGGGAAAGGATACCCTGTTTAATAAATGGTGTTAGGATAACTGGCTAGCCATGTGTAGAAAACAGAAACTGGACCCCTTCCTGAAACCTTACACTAAAATTAACTCCAGATGGATTAAAGACTTAAACATAAGACCTAACACAATAAAAACCCTAGAAGAAAACCTATGCAAAACCATTCAGGACATAGGCATAGTCAAGGACTTCATGACTAAAACACCAAAAGCAATGACAACAAAAGCCAAAATAGAGAAATAGGATCTAATTAAACTCCAGAGCTTCTGTATAGCAAAAAAAAAAAAAAAAAAAAAAAAAAAAAAA
>PVKV010026672.1:0-27611 GCA_004027835.1 Alouatta palliata
AAAAAAAAAAAAAAAAACCTGGAGGCATCATGCTACCCGACTTCAAACTATACTACAAGGTTACAGTAACAAAAATAGAATGGTACTGGTACCAAAACAGATATACAGATCAATAGAACAGAACAGAGGCCTCAGAAATAATGCCACACATCTACAACCATCTGATCTTTGACAAACCTGACAAAATCAAGCAATGGAGCAAGGATTCCCTATTTAATAAATAGTGTTGGGAAAACTGGCTAGCCATTATGCAGAAAACTGAAACTGGATCCCTTCCTTACACCTTATACAAAAATTAACTCAAGATGGATTAAAGATTTAAATGTAAGACCTAAACCATAAAAGCCCTAGAAGAAAACCTAGGCAATACCATTGAGGACATAGGCATTGGCAAGGACCTCATGACTAAAACACTAAAAGCAACGGCAACCAAAGCCAAAATAGATAAATGGGATCTAATTAAACTAAAGAGCTTCTGCACAGCAAAAGAAACTATCATCAGAGTGAACAGGGAACCTACAGAATGGGAGAAAATTTTTGCAGTCTATCCATCTGTCAAAGGGCTAATATCCAGAATCTACAAAGAACTTAAACAAATTTACAGGAAAAAAACCCTATCAAAAAGTGGGCAAAGGATACAAAGAGACACTTCTCAAAAGGAGACATTTATGCAGCCAACAAACATGAAAAAAAGCTCATCATCACTATTAGATAAATGCAAATCAAAACCACAATGAGATATCGTCTCATGTCAGTTAGAATGGTGATCATTAAAAAGTCAGGAAACAACAGATGTTGGAGAGGATGTGAAGAAATACTGTTGGTGGGAGTGTAAATTAGTTCAAGCACTGTGGAAGATAGTGTAGCAATTCCTTAAGGATCTAGAACTAGAAATACCATTTGACCCAGCAATCCCATTACTGGGTATATACCCAAAGAATTATAAGTTGTTCTATTATAAAGACACATGCATATGTATGTTTACTGCAGCACTGTTCACAATAGCAAATGCTTGGAACCAACCCAAATGCCCACAGACTGGATAATGAAAATGTGGCACCAATATACCATGGAATACTATGCAGCCATAAAATAGGTTGAATTCATGTCCTCTGCAGGGATATGGATGAAGCTGGAAACCACCATTCTCAGCAAACTGACACAAGAACAGAAAACCAAACTGCATGTTGTCACTCATAAGTGGGTGTTGAACAATGAGAACACATGGACACAGGGAGGGGAACATCACATACTGGGGACTGTTGGGGGGTGTGGGTGGCTGGGGAGGGATAGCATTAGGAGAAATACCTAACATAGATGACGGAGCAATGGATGCAGCCAACCACAATGGCATGTGTATACCTATGTAACAAACCTGCATGTTCTGCACGTGTACCCCAGAACTTAAAGTACAATAAAAAAAAGCTACTCATATAACATATTCATCTTACAGATACATCTTACATGTTAGGTTGCAGGGATCTAATGTGTAAATCCCTGAAAGAAGAAAACCATTTCTTCTTTCTGTTTGATCCCTTGGGCTCTAGCAAAATACTTATACATGATAAATGAAATAAATGTTTGCTATTGAAGAAGCTCTGTCACTGAACAACTGTTACTTTCAACAAGTGAAAAAAACCCTCGGAGTCATAGTTTCTTCATCTGTAAATTGAGGTTATCACTACCTACTCGATAAGCTGATTGCCAAAATTAAACAAGATAACATATGTAAAAGGATAAACAAATGCTTAGTTTATAGTAATTACTCAGTAAATATTGGTGCCATAATCACTGATACATCAATTATTACACTGTCTCATAATTTATGGACTTTATTTAAAAGATTGTTGGAATAGAGGTCTGGTTTCTAACAGTAGCCAGTTATATGACTTTATCACCTCTCTGATCCCTCATTCTTTAAAACTAATTTATGTCTTCATAGTCTGTTCTAGCTCTAAATTACAGAGGTAAGAAATTTCATTGTAAATTATGCAGAAATTGCTCTACTCACTGTTGTGATATTCCCTCTTTGCCTTTCCACATTCTCATTCCATTTATTGGATTTACTTATACCATATGAATAGAATAAATTTCTCTCCCCATGCAATTTATTTCAAAAGGTATTGTGATGACAAAGTTCAAGCAGCTTTAAATTTATTCATTTTTTGCAAGTTAACACAAGATAACAGTTTGCTTGGAACTCTGTGTAATAAATTATTAAAATGACAATAAGAGTAGCAGACACTTCTTAGTGCAACATTTTTTGTTTTAAAACTAAATGATAATTTAAGAAATGCATGCTTTTCCTTGGAAAAGCACATTGAACACACCAAGGGTAGACTGTGTTTTTTATATCATCTGTTTGTTCTTTATGAAATATGCATAACTTCTCTAGGTAAATATGCCTTCTGAAAAGGCAACTTTGTAACCTCAGCTAATTATGCATGTTCTAAATGTATTTCTTGGAATTTAAATAAATATATAAAGTACAAAAATATATATTTGCTTTGGACGATATCGATTCCTTCAGCCAGCTCCTTCTTTGAGCTAGAATCAACATTCCCATGTGTTAGCATCCCCTTAATGCCTCAACTGCCAATAACCGCCTTGTGTATAGTGTGAAGAAAGATGATTTCTTTGGGAGACGAATGCTTAGAAATATGATACAAATAAACCTGAGAAATAACAAATTAATATAGTTCTTCCTAACCCCTAACAAATTAATACAGTTCTTCCTAACCCCTAACTTTACAAAGGTTGAATTCATGTCCCCTACAAAAATATGCTTCCCTAATCCATGTTTCCAGGCTGGAAACCCTACTCATTAAAATCTAATATTTAAATGTCTGCTAAGAATAATTTAGGATTATCAATCAACAGGAATTCAGTCTACTTCTTATATTCAGATAAAAGCATCTTTTCTTTGGCTTGAACTATTTTGTTAGGTGGCATGTGGGGGAAGGTGGGAAATAAATGGTGTTACTGAAAAGAAAATTAATGTTTGATTACCTTTTTTCCCCCTGAGTACTATGGTGGGTATTATCTCTATTTTCAGAAGAGAAAATGTAGATGCAGAAAGGTGAAGTGCTTGCCCGGTAACACAGCTAGCAAGTGGTAGAGTCAAACCCAGGTCTGTTTGATTCCAAAGCCCACACTGCTTCCCTCGTGCCACATTACCCCTACGGGGAACTGACTGGGGACAGCCAGAAAGGAGAAAGAAGGAAGTGTTTCTACTGGTAGATATGAAAAACAAAAATAGAAATGTAGCCCACAAAACCAGAACACACAAAAAGACTCATATGAAACTTCCATTTTCAGCAGCATTATCAACAAAATACCCCCAAACAACCTACCAACAGAAAACAACCTAAAATGTTCAATAAAACATAAAGACTATCTTGTAAAATGCATCACTGAGCTGGCATGAAGGAAATGAATCCTCGGAGACCCAAAACAAAGGGAAACAGCACGCTGGGGTAAGAGTCTGAGGATCCTGAGCAGGTGGCTGCCCTGGGCCGTTTGTACCCTCTGCCTCTCCATGGGACATGGAGGCATCCTCGGCTGGTTTTTATGATGGCACAGGGCCCAGCAGACAGGAGACAAAAGCAAGACCTGTCTCAGGTAAGAGAGTCTAATAGAAGATTTTCACATAAAATAAAAAGCTGCACCTCTGAATCAAAAATAAACCAGCTGCTGCAGAAGGAGCAGAAAAGAAACTTGTCTGACTGTGGTACTAACATGGTGGGAGAAAGTCTCCCCTAAGAACGTGTAACCACAAGGTGATCCTTACATGGATTTGGCCCAGGATCCAACTAGCGATGTGATCTAACAATCCCAAATTGAGGACAGTTGTCACTAGGTATCCACAGGAGACTGGTTCCAGGACCCATCCCCACCCCACCACAAGGATACGAAAATCCAAGGGTACTCAAGTCCTTTTAGGACTCAAGTCCTAAAAATAGTGTATTATTTGCATATAACCTATGCACATCTTCCCATATAGAATTATGCTTTGCTCAACAATGGGAATACATCCTGAGAAATGCATTGTTAGGCAATTTCATCACCGTGCAAACATCAGAGAGTGTATGTCCATAAAACCTAGATGGTATGGCCTGCTACACACCTAGGCTATATGGTACAGCCTATTGTTCCTAGGCTACAAACTGTATAGCATGTATGTGACTGTACTGAATACTGTAGGCAACTGTAACAGAACCAGAAGTATTTGTATATCTAAACACAGAAAAGCTTCAGTAAAAATACAGTACAAAAAATAAAAAATGGTACACCCGTGTAGGGCACTTACCATGAATGAAGATTGCAGAGCTGGAATTTGCTCTGGGTGAGTCAGTGAATGAGTAATAATAAGTAAATGTGAAGGCCTAGGACATTACTGTACACTAATGTAGACTTTATAAATACTGTACACTTAGGCAACACTAAATATAACATCTTTTTGCTATAATACTTTAAACTTAGCTGACAGTAACTTCTTTATAAACTTTTAAATTTTTACTTTTTTATTTTTTCCTTGCCTCTCTCCCCTCTTTTATCTATTTTTGTTTTTATTTTTAAACTTTTTTTGAATACAGTAGTAAGTATACAAACCAGTAACAGTTGTTTATTAAGTATTATGTACTATACATAATGAAATGCGCTAGATTTCTATATACTTGACAGTGCAGCAGGTTTATACCAGCATAACTAGGACACACTTGGTAACTTGCGTATACAGTAGGTACAGAGTGACTGGTACACACTAGGACAGTATAGCCACGACATCACTAGGTGACAGGAATTTTTCAGTTCCATTATAATCATAGGACTGTGAATATATATGTGGTCTGTCATTGACCAAAACCTTGATACATAGCACATGACTACACTTGAAAATTGTTGAAAGAGATTTTAAATGTTCTCATCACAAAAAAAATTTTGTGAAAAATAGATGTTAATTAGCTTGATTTAGCCATTCCACAGTGAATACATATATCAAAACAGCATGTTGTATACTATAAATATATACAATCCTTGTCAATTTAAAATAAAAAGCATCAATGTTCTAAAAAGAACAAGAGCTCAGTATAAATAGTCATATGACACAGACATGAAATAAGATACTAATAGCAAAAATAACAGAAAGCAGAATCAGAACCTGAAAGATTTTAGATACTGGAAAGCTCTGGTACAGAATATAAAATAAGTATGAATCATATTTTTAAATAAATGAAGGAAGAAATGAACAAATTAGTTAGAAAACCAACCAAAACTTTTAGAAATAAAAATTTCATCCACTGAAATTCAATAAATAGGTGAGATAATAGCACATTAGACACACTTGAAGATATAAGCAATGAATTGAAAGATGAATCTAGAGGAATAAAAAGTAGCACAAAGATATAAAGAATCGGGAAATATGAAAAGAAAATAGATGCCATAAATATGGAGGATAGCATAAATATGTAGGATAGTAATTCTCAAGCACATCTATTTGGAGATCCAGAGGAAAGAAAAGAGAAAACAGAGGACATAAAACATTTAAAGAGAAAATCACCATCTTAATGGGAGATGTTATAACCTATTTCTCTGAGAAATTAATAGATCAACTGGATAAAATCTGAAAAAATATTATTTCAAATACACAATTAACTAATTTGATCTAATGGATATATATAGAATACTGTAGCCAACATTTAGAAAATATACTTTTTTTTTTTCAAGCACATAGGTAAATATTTATAAAAACTGTCCACATACTAAGCAATGAGAATATTCTCAAATCCCAAAGGATTAATATCATAAAGGCCACATTACTTAATTGCAGTGCAGGTAGAAATCAGTAACAGATACAAAAAAAAAATCCCATATTTTTGGACATTTTAAAGTATACTTCAAAATCATGAGTCAAAAAGAAATCATAATAAAAATTATTAAATATTTAGAACTAATCAATAATTAAATTTTATGTATCAGAATTATAGAATGCTGGAAATATAGCACCTAAATGGTTATATTAGAAAAGAAAGACTGAAAAAGTATGAGCTATGTATTCATATCTGGAAGTTAGTAAAAGAACAATTATAAATCTGAAGTAGAATGAATAAATACTAAAGGTAAGTACAAACATTAATAGAAAACAAACATGATAGTGAAGACAAAGTCAAAGTTGATCCTCTGGAAAGGCAAGTAAGACTGGTCAAAGTTGGATAATCTTAAGATAAAAAGAGAAGATACAAATAAACTATGAAGAATGAGTACTGTGCTAGATATTGACTACTGGCACTCAGCATCCATTCTCATTCCTTTTATAGTCTTCCTTATCTTACAAGGAGAGAAATGCCTAGAACTACACTTCTCAGACTCCGTTACCAGCAGGGTTCCAGCTAAATATTAGATTACACCATGTTGCACTCATGTAAGACTTTGGAGGTATGAATTCAGTAGAAGCCCCCCATCCCTTTTTTCCTCCTGTAAGAATACAATGCTGTGGAGTCTGGCAGGTATGAGTTTTCACAAGGGCTGACTGGATTCTACAGTCTTCAGCCAGTTATCAGCCTCAAGGTCTGGGAACAGCTGTGATGTTGTAGTAGTTTTGTTAAGTTTCCTAATGTCTCAGTAATATCAGGCATCCTGACCCTTTGGACCAAATCTGCTATAGCAAACCTGAAAGCCAGTGATGGCTCCCTTCCCTCCACACTGGCTTTCTGTCCTCCCACCCTGCCAAGGTCTAATAATGCTTTCAAATACCTTCCTCCATTCCTATCAACACACCTCTATGAGACTGGTATCAGCATTGGTAAACCAAAACCTAGGCCAGGCATGGTGGATTATGCCTGTAATCCTAGCGCTTTGGGAGGCCAAGGCCAGAGAATCACTTGAGGCCAGCAGTTTGAGACCAGCCTTGGCAACATGGCGAGACCCTGTCTGTACCAACAACAACAGAAAAAATACAGGTGTGCCATGATGGTGCACACCTGTAGTTTTAGCTACACAGGGAGCTGAGCCAGGAGACTCACTTAAGCCCAGGAGTTCAAGGTTACAGTGAGCTACAATTATGCCACTGCACTCCAGCCTGGGCAACACAGTGAGACTCTCTGTTAACAACAAAAGAAAACCTAGAAACAATTTACATATATATTATCCTTGTGAATAGCGTTATAGTAGAGTTGGTAAGTTAAGAAACAAGGTAATTTGTCATATTTAACATTTTAAATATTTACATACTTGACATGTAATCAAAATATGCACAGTCATTTAATATAGGGAATTTCTTTTTCTTCAGACAGAGTTTTGCTCTTGTTGCCCAGGCTGGAGTGCAATGGCATAAACTTGGCTCATTGCAACCTCCACCTCCTAAGTTCAAGAGATTCTCCTGCCTCAGTATCCCAAAGTAGCTGGGATTACAGGTACCTACCACCATGTCCAGCTAATTTTTTTGTACTTTTACTTGAGAGGGGGTTTCACCATGTTGGCCAGGATGCTCTTGACCTGAGCTCAGGTGATCCATTCGTCTTGGCCTCCCAAAGTACTGGGATTACAGGGATGGGGCACATGCCTGGCCTAATGTAGGGAATTTCTTTATCACTCTTGACTTTTTATTTAGTTCCAATGTGAAAAGAGAAAAAGTCATGAGTATAATAATCTTCTATATTAATTTTTATACAAGAACTTTCAGTGAACAAGTATACAGTTTCTGTAATTCTTTTCTTTTCCTCTATGTTATGTTTCTTCTGTCTATATATCTTGAAATATAATTTTATGTCTGTTGAATCTAATAATTTGAAAATCAGGGCTTTAAAAATATGTAGATACGTATTTTATATTACATATATAGAGAGAGTTGGTTTCCTTTATAATCCTATGTATTTTATTGCATGCATTTAAAAACTTTAATTTGAGAAGAATCCCATAATATTTTTAAAAAATTCCCAAGGAGTCCGTGATATAAAATGGTTAATATCTTCTTTACAAAATAAACTCTTATAACACATTCCTGGAGACCTACACGATAACATTCATAGCCTTGATTTTTAATAGCTAAAAGCTAAAAACAATCTAAAAATCCATTCAAAGAAAAATGGTTGAATAAATTGTGGAACATTCACACAACAGAATAATATGTAACAGTAATAGCTGAATGGTAGTCTAACCAAATATAGTAGATGAATAACACTTACACATATGAATGAATCTCACATACAATGCTGAGCAAAAAAAGTGACTTAAGCAGTATGATTCCATTTTATAAAACTTAAAAACATGTTGAAATAAAACAATATTTAGGCGTCCAAATACATACAGTAAAATAACAAGGGAGAACATAGCCATGAAAACTATCAGGATCAAGTTTCCCCTGGAACGGAGAATGGGACACATAGTTGTCTTCTAAAGCAGTAGGTACTAGGGCAATTGCAGTGTTACATTTTTGAGCTGACAGGTAAGTGTACTAGTATTCACTATGTTATTATTCTTTGTCCCTTCTACATATCATTGTTATTTATTTAATAGTTAATGTAAAATTTAGAATTTTTAAAGATATAACCATTCTTGGCTGGGTGTTCATTAACTATTGCCTAACTACACCTGCCATGGACACTTCCTCATCTGACCATGTCGTTCTGATGGAATAATGCAAATAACTAGAGACTGCTAATGTCACTTGATATTAGGAAATGACAGCCTAAAAATCAAGGAAATATTCAAACTAAATAAATTGTTTCTTGGTTTCTAACAAGAAGGAAAAAGAAAAAAAGTGTGAATAAAGCATATATAAATAACTAAAAGAAATTAACATTTATTAGTTTTCTACTATATGCTAAGTATATGCTAAGTATAATTACTATAATGTTCTTGATATCCACAGAATATTAAAGAAAGGTACAATCAGCAGAGAATATGCCCTGTACAACTTACATGCTCCCTTTTTACTCTGCCGATATTCCAAATGGCCCTGATTCTACCACCATACCCACTTCAAATAGGCCTTCTGCAGGTTGCCCAGCAAAACACTTCACTCTAAAAACACATATTCACTTATTTAAGAGTGTTTATTGGGTGTCTTTCCAAAGTACTACTCCAATTTTTAAAATTATTTTTAGGAAACTTTTTAAAAAATAGCATACACACCAAAATATTTGTGATAATGGCCTTTGAGTGTGTGGATTGTGAGCAATTTTGACAATAAAGAATATATGTTGTTTTATGAGAAGGAAGAAAACTCAATGAACTAAAAGACAAAAGCAAAAATAGCCCTATGAAACAATGACCTAACATCCCTCCCTTGCCCAAGCTTAGTATAGAGACCTATTTCTTAAGCAGGGGACATACGGTCTCAGAAAACAGATTTATAAAGATAATTTTGAAATCTGCAGGAACTGAGTAACAGATATCTGTAGAAAATGTAACTACCTGAAAAACGTTTTAATTACAGGTAAAATATAAATAATCAGAAGTATAGCTCTGAATTTCTTTGACATAAGAAAGGTAAAACATAACAAAACAAAAACCATGATAAGAAGAAAACTCATTATATTGAGATGGGATTAAAGGAAGGGGCAAAGAAATAAGTGAGAAATTTGAAACCTATAAAATGAATTTTGTTTTGATATGGGATAGTCTAAATTCATTGCTTAGAGGAAGAATATAGAGAACAGCATAGAGTTTGATGTACAAAAGGAAAAAAATGCTTAATTAACATCTTGGAAAAAGCAGCTATGAGAAGTGACAAGTGTGAAAACCCAGACATAATCAACTTGTACTTCCAGAAGGTTTGAGATACAGCATCACATAAGGATTTGTAGATATAATTACTACTGCTGTTGAAATGCCAAAACTCTATGTTGAGAGTAGAGAATAAAAGGATGTTGATTTTGGCAGAAATCACAGTGGCAAAAACATCTACATTACATTTGGTTATTCAGTATATCTATACCTGTCAACAAAAAAATCCTCATATATGTATGAGAGCTACCTACAGAAGAGTTTGCAATTAAAAAAAGTAAATGATTTCTTTTTGAAACTAAAATCAAGAACAAATTAAGGCTCAAAAGAAAACAGTTGCTTAAGAATAGGCATAAATCAGAAGAACAGAAGAAAGTCTAGAAATAGACCTGCATATAAATATAAATATATATATATATAGAGAGAGAGAGAGAGAGAGAGAGAGAGAGAACTGATTTTTGACAAAGATGCTAAGATAATTCAAGGGAGAAGGACAGTCTTCCCAATAAATGGTGCTGTAACAACTGGATATTTATACTGAAAAATATGAACCTCAAGCCTTATCATATACCATACACAAAAATTAATTCAAAATAGTCAGAGACTCAGATAAAAGCTAAAACTAGAAAATCTCCAAAAGAAAATATAGCAGAAAACCCTCACAACTGAGGGATAGGCAAAGATTGCTTAGGATACAAAAAGCACTACTCATTTGCAAAAACTGATAAACTGAACTTCATTAAAGTTAGAACTTCTGCTCTTAAAACACAAGTGAAGAAAATAAAAAGGCAAAATTTGAAGCTCTAATATACCTCATAAGGACTAAAGATTATATAGTATTAGAGATTTTTGTTAAATAAGTTGATTTTAGCTGTTCTTGTTACACACACAAAACTATAAGAGATGATAGACATTTTAATCTACTTCACTATAGTAACCATTTTACTATCTATATGTATTTCATAACATTGATATGGAAGTGCTGGGAGGGGTGTGGTCCCTTTAAATGATATGAAAGTGGGGAAGGGAAGTGCTGTGTGAAGGAAGGCATGGTCTCTAGCTAGGGCTCCACCTCCAGGCCTGTGCCCATGGACCTAGGTGAAGACAGGCATTTTTGTTTTCCTGCCCAAATGTTGCATTTCCCAAGACTACCCTGGCTGTCATGCCCCCATCCTGTACTTACAAAAACCCAGAGACCCTAGCAGGCAGAAACACAGGCAGCTGGACATTGAGAGGAGCACACCAGCGGAGGAACACACGAGTGGCGGAACGTCCAGAGGAACACATCAACAGGCCACAGGTGCACCCACAGGCCATTGACCAGCAGAACAATGTGGAGTCTGGCTAGGGCAGTAGGAGGAGGGCCCAGGCCTCCGAGTGACCCGGCTCCAGTGGAAAACCATCTCCCTTTTGCCTCCCTCATCTGCTGAGAGCTACTTCCAGTCAATAAAACCTTGCACTCATTCTCTAAGCCCATGTGTACACCAAGGCAAAAACCTAGGATACAGAAAGCTCTCTGTCCTTGTGATAAGGTAGGGGTCTAATTGAGCTAATGCAAGCTGCCTACAGATGGCAAAACTGAAAGAGCACTCTGCAACACATGCCCACCGGGGCTCCAGCTGTAAAGATTCACCCCTAGACACTGCCATGGGGTTGCAGCCCCACAACCTGCCCATCTGTATGTTCCCCTAGAAGCCTGAGCAGTAGGGCACTGAAGAAGTGAGCCACACCCCCATCACATGCCCTGTGAGGAGGACAAGAGAACTTTTCCTGTTTCAACTGGGGGCTCCTCCAGGGTTGCAGAAGGTTAAGTGTGAGCAAATGTGAAACTGTCGGATCTGCCTCTCTTCCAAAACTCTGCTACCTTTCTCTCTTTCCTGCAGGTAAGAGGCTCTGTTCCCCTTCATGAAGTTTTAAACCGCCCTAGCTAGGCCAGTCAAAACTCCCAGACTTTGTCCCTTTTCTCTCTCTCACGGTTTAAAATGGCTCTTATCTCTTTCTTTATAATGTTAAGAGTTTTGCTGCAGGCTGCCTCAATGTTACTAAGTAAAATGAGGATTTGGCTCAGCCAGCAAAGGGGCATATCAGACCAAGTTTTCCTAGAGGTGGCATGTATGCCTCCACCCTGACAGCCACAGGCACGCACGCTCAGGCACCTCTCCTTATTCTTACCCCTCCCAGCTCAGGCACCCGGGCATGCCTGCAGCAGGCAAAGACCAAACCTAACAGTTACCAGTTGGGGGGGGGGGCAGGAGAAAACCAGCGGCAGCCAGGACCCTAAAGGGCCAACAAATGGGCGCTTCTTGCCTGCTGCCCCAATGGAACGTTTCTCCTTTTGCCAAGGAATTCGACCCAGTCTGAACCAGGGGAAAGATAAGAATTAGAAAAACCCAGCTGCACTAAGTAAGGGGTTCTTTCCCCAGAATCTCCCCCTTTTAGCCCTTAAACTGTTTTTCTCTTTTTCCCTTTTCTGTGTGAGAGGGCTCCCCTCCCAACTCTGTTTCTCATAGGGAAGTTAATGGAGGAATGATCTCTGTTGGCTGAGAACTGCAAATTCGGCAGGGCTCATTCGAGGCACTCTAAACAGATACAAACAGCCTCTAAAATATCTTTTCAGTCCCAAACTCAATTCCAAGCTTCAGGCTGAGGTCCTAGAAAGAAAAACCAGGTCCAAGGGATCCAAAGCCAGGCAACAGGCACAATGTAAATGGCCAGGACCAATTTCTGCTCCCACCCCACAGAAGGAGGCCATGCCTCATGGCATCAACAGGCCCAGGGGACTCAAAGATTGCCAACAGCAGGGAGAAAGGAAGGCATAGGTGAGGGGGGATAATTCCTATTTTCCAGGTTTTCCCTGCTTCATGGGTACATACTGCAATTGTAGTTATGGCCAGCACCTGCCAAGGTCACCAGGGCTCAGGGATAAGAGGTAGAGAGTGAAGGGAGGACACTCACTTTCTCTCTCCACCACATCCTGAGTTTTTGCTGAAAGAAGGAAGGGTAATGAGGGACGCCTCTATTCCCTGTCTTTCAGAATGGGCAACGAGTTCTCTTCACCATCCTCAGCTTAAACTTTTCTGGAGTATATCCTGAACGATTGGGACTGCTTTGACCCTCAGAACCTGGAAGAAAAGTGCCTCATAGCTCCCTGCACAAAGGTTCGGCGAAATTGATTTACAGGAAATACTGGCTTGACCTCAGGAAGGGACCATTCATTTCAATACCGTCTGGCAACTGGAACTTTTCTGTAGATGTGAGGACAGATAGTCTGAGGTCCCCTATGTGCAGGCTTTCTATACCTTGCAAGGCAATCCAGACCTCTGCCAACAATGTAGGATTGATCCAGCCACCATGTTCGCCATCTCAGGGAAGGCTGCAAGGACCAAGCCCAGGGAATTAAAGATCTGAGTCCCAGAGGCACCCCCAGCAGAGAAGCCAGCTCCCTCAAGCCCTACTCCTCCAGGTCCAGACCCACCTTCCTATCCAGCTTCAGCCTCTCACTTGTCCCCTCCTAGAAATCTTCTCTCTAAACAAGCCCCAGTCTCACTCTTGCCCCTCCAACAGATGCCTAGTGAATTTGGATCCAGTAAGGTCCAATCCTCTTCTCCCTACAGAACTTAAGGCAAATTAAGGGGGATCTCGGCAAATTTTCAGATGACCCTGATAGATATATAGAGGTTCTTCCAGAATTTCAGCCCAAAATTTGAACTCTCCTGGACAGACGTTATGCTATGTTTGAATCAGACCCTGACAGACACTGAAAAGCAGGCTGCTTTGCCAGCAGCAGAGAGATTTGGGGATGAGCTTTGTATCACATATAGTGTTGTGGGGGGGAGTATTATCCAACTGGAAGAGAAGCAGTACCAGTGTATGACCCTAAATGAGGTCCCAGTGATGAGGTGGAAGACTGGAAGAGGAGACACGCTTAGGTGTGCATAATAGAGGGCTTACATAGGACTAAGACAAAGCCTCTCAATTATACTAAGTTGTCAATGATCGACCAGGAATTTGATGAAAATACCACTTAGCCTTCCTGGAATGGCTAAGAGAGGCCTTGGTAAAGCACACTCTCTTATCTCTTGATTTAGCTGAGGGACAGCTAATCCTAAAGGGTAAATTTATTACTAAGGCAGTCCCTCCTATCAGGAGAAAGCTATAAAAACAGGATCTAAGACCAGATACTACTTTAGAGAACCTCCTTAAAGTAGCCACCTTGGTCTTTTATAATAGAGGCAGGGAGGCCCAGCAAAGGGAGAGGAAATACAGGAAAGAGAAAGAAGCTTTAATGGCCCCCAGACAAGCCTACAAACCGCAGAATTCCCAAGGGTGCACCTGTTAACTGCTAAAGATATGGCAAGAACAGTTATCTCTCATTCTAAAAGTTTATCCACTCCCATACAAGCTTCAATTTCTTTCACCAGGGTGAAAAGGCTCAGGGTACAATGTTGTTTGTATATTTCAATTCTAATTGCTATAATCTTTGGGACTAAATTCTTTTGTATAACACACATTTAACCCATCCATACTTAACCTGATAAAACTTGTTTTTTTCCTCTCATGCCTAGAAGCCATGAAACTCCAAATGGTCGGGTAACTGGAGCCTCAGACGATGGCTCCCCCTTTGGTAGGAACCGTTAGATAGACTGGAGGAATGTGACTGCTGTTTTCCCCAAAACAATGCCCCCTGTCAGCAGGAAGCAGGTAATACCAGTCATCATTCATATTCTAAAGGCAGTAAGATGTACCACTTCAGAGAGGGGAAATGATACAGAAGTACTGGGAAGGGCATGGTCCCTTTAAGTGACACGAAAGTGGAGAAGGGAAGTGCTGTGTAGAGCAAGGCATAGTCCCTGGCCAGGGCTTCATCCCCAGGCCTGTGCCCACGGACCTAGGTGAAGACAGGCATTTTTGTTTTCCTGCACAAATGTTGCATTTCCCAAGACCACCCTGGCTGCCACGTACCATCCTGTGCCTATAAAACCCTGAGACCCTAGCAAGCAGACATACAAGCAGCTGGACGTCAAGAGGAGCACATTAGCAGAGGAACATATGCGCAGCTGAACATTGGGAGGAACGCACTAACGGGCACCAGCAAGCTGGCAGGGCATTGACCAGCAGAACATGGGGTTTGGCTGGGGCAGTTTGAGGAGAGCCCAGGCCACCGAGCAGCCTGGCTCCAGGGGAAAACCATCTCCTTTCCAGCTCCCCCATCTGCTGAAAGCTACTTCCACCCAATAAAACCTTGCACTCTTTCTCTAAGCCCATGTGTGATCAAATTCTTCTCGTACACCAAGGAAAGAACCCCAGTATATAGAAAGCTCTCTGTCCTTGTGACAAGGCAGGGGTCTAACTGAGCTAACATAAGCCATTTATAGATGGCTAAACTAAAAGAGCACCCTATAACACATGCCCACTGGGGCTTCAGCTGTAAACATTTGCCCCTAGATACTGCTGTGGGGTTGCAGCCCCATAGCCTGCCCATCTGTATGCTCCCCTAGAGGTTTGAGCAGCAGGGTATGGAGGAAGCAAGCCACACCCCCACTGCATGCCCTGTGAGGGGGACAAGGAACTTCTCCCATTTCAATATCATATTGTAAACCTCAAAAATACACAATAAAACTTTTAAAAATGAAAATCAAAAGGCAATTCATAAACTCTGAGAAAATATTTCCAATACATATATCTAACAAAAAAAGTAGTATCCATAATATATAAAGAACTCTTATAACTCCATAATAAGTCAACCCAATTTTTAAAATAATGGGCATAAGAAAACATGAATAGTTAATAAACCCATAAAAATATAGTCAATATCATCAGTCATCAGGTAAATGCAAATTACAATCACCATGATATCACCTTACTGCCACTACAATGGCTAAAGGTATTAATAGAAAGCCTGACAATACTAGGTGATGGCAAAAATGTGGAGCGACTGCTCCACATACTAGAACTCTCATACCAGTGGGAATGCAGAATTGGTATAATCATTTTGGAAAACATCTTGGCAGTTTCTTATAAAGTTAAACATTTACTTCCCATAAGACCCAGAAATTCTACTATATGTGTTTACCCAAGAGAAATGAAAACATATCTGCACAAAATACTCATATCAGCTTCATACATAATAACCCCTACTGGAAACAAACCAAATGTTCATTCACAGGTAAATGGAGAAACCAGTTGTGATTTATTCATACCATGGACTCCTACTCAGCAATAAACAGAAGTAAACTACTAATACATGTAACAATATGGATAAGTTTCAAAAATATTATGTTGGGTAAAAGGAGGAAACAAAGAGTACATACTTAAATTCTAGAAAAGGGAAGTATAATTTATAGTGACAGAGAAGAAACAAGTGGTTGCCTAGTGCCTGGCATGGAGGGGAACTGACTGCAAAGGAGCATGAGGGAAACTTTTGAAGGCAAAGGTAATATTCTATATGTTGATTATGGTAGTTGTTATATGGGATATGCGTATGTCAGCATGGGTGTACTTTACTGTATATAATTATCTCTCATATATAAAGTATGTCTTAATGTTGATCTTTTTAATTGTCTTTGTAGATTGCAGATTTTGTCTTTGCATATTGACATACTGAGTAGCAGTGTGCCGCCTTCCGAGCAACAGACTACAGCCACCATCATCTAATGATAGCCTGCAGGGCAAATCTAGCCCTATATGGCCCACAAGCTAGGAATAATGTTAGTTCTTAACATTTAAAAAGTCAAAGGAAGAATATTACTTTATGACACATGAACATTATATAAATTTCAAATTTCAGTATCCACAAACAAAGTTTTATTGGGACATAGACATGCTTATGTATTTACATATCATCTATGACTACTTTTGCACTATTATGGCAGAGTTGAGTACTTGTGACAGAGACTATATGGCCTAAAGGCCTAAAATATTTACTATCTGTCCCTTTACAGAAAAAGCTTGTGACCCCCTACCCTAGAGTACAGGAATTCTTCCTGTCACTTCCCATAACCAGATTGTTCTCAATCTTTTTACTTATCTCCTGTGATTGGGGAGGTAGATCATAGGCTTTGGAGTAATATAAGTCTAAGTTCAAATCTCATTTACCACTTAACTACTACAGTTGTCCCTCTATACCCATGGAGATTGGTTTCAGGACCTCTTGCAGATACCAAAATCCATGGATATAAAAATCTGCACATACTGAAGTCCCTTACATAAAATGGCATAGTATTTGCACTACACATGTCCTCCCGTATACTTTAAATCATCTTTAGATTACTTATATAATACCTAATATAATGCCAACACATCAGTTCACTCATGAGGATTCAATGTAGTATGAAGCAAATTCAAGTTTTGTTTTTTGGAACTCTAAAATTTTTTTTCCTGAATATTTTCGATCCAAGGTTAGTTGAATACACATATATGGAACTCACAGATGTGGAGGGCAGACTGTATATTTCTTTGGGCAAATTGTTTAAGCTTCCAGTTTTCTCATTTAGAAAGTAGGGAGATGATACACATCTCAGAGGACTGCTGAAAGGATTAATGAGATAATGTAAATAAAATACATATTGTCTGGCAGTTAATAAACATTTTATATTCCTTCACATTCTGCTTCTAAATAAAGTATTTAAAAACAAGGGCTTGTCAAATGGAGAAAAAAAAGAATGAGCCTGATCACCTACTAGTCAGTTTTCAAATTAGAAGGACAACCTATTACTCCCTACATTATGTTAGTTCTTATGCTGGCAGAAGTTAGTTATCAAACTTCATTTACTTGTGAAAAAATCTTTTATGCCTATCTTTGTACTTACTATAAATATAATCATACAATATGTAGTTTGTGTCTGGCTTCTTTTGATTAACCTTATGTTTGTGAGATTTACAATATTGCTGTGACTATATTGTTGTGTAGAGTTGTAGTAGATCATTCATTATCCCCGATGTACAGTACTTCACTCTGAAGCTTTATTTACTTTCTTTTATTAAATGGTCATTTTCATTTTCAATAGAGATGGGGTATCACTATGTTGCCCAGGTGGTCTTGAACTCCTGAGCTTAAGCCATCTGCCCACCTCGGCCTCCTAAAATGCTGGGATTACAGGTGTGAGCCACTGCGCTCAGCCTATTTACTTTCAATTATAAAATTAAAATCTCTCTCTCAATCTCTCTCTCTCTCTCTGTAGAGACTGGGTCTCCGCATGTTGCTCAGGCTGGCCTTAAACTCTCAGCCCCAAGTGATCCTCCCACCTCAGTCTCTCAAAATGTTGAGATTATAGGCATGAGCCACCATGCCCCGCCAAATGTAAAGTTTAGCATTCTAAAGTGGCTATGATGTTAAAATACCTACAGTCATGCTCCAAATGATGACATTTCTGTTAACAATGGGCCACATATATGATGGTGGTTCTGCAAGATTATAATACCATATTTTACTGCATTGTTTCTAAGTTTAGATACACAAGTACTTCCTCTTCTGTTGCAATTACCTACAGTGGTCAGTGCAGTACCATGCTGTATAGGTTTGTAGCCCAGAAGCAACAGGCTCTACAATATAGCCTGGTGTGTGTGCAGTAGGCTGTGCCACCCAGGTTTATGTAAGTACACTCTATGATGTTCACACACGATGAAATCAACTAACGACACATTTCTCAGACTGTATCCCTGTTGTTAAGCAACACATCGCTGTAGTCGTTCATGCAATATTTTATTATACTTGTTGAGAATGTAATTTTACTTTTTAAAAATGTATCTTCAAATTGTTTTATGTGTATGTTTAATCTCTCCAACTGATCTGTTACCTCTGTCAGAGGGAACCTTGTCAGGTGCTTCCCTATTGCCCATACAAAGTACACTCAATACATCTAATTTAATGAATACTTATCATATCTAACATAGAAAACAGTGTGATGAGATTCCTGGAGCATTCAAAGAATAAGACATAGTTACTGCTTTCAATGAGATATCAGAATCTAAGTTAAGAATAACTGAAATGCCTAAAATAATTCACAAATAATACAAAACAGTGTTCATTTTATAAATATTTACTGCCAGGTAGAGGGTTGGGTGTAAGGTTTCAATGATGAATAAAACAGAATCCCTGGATGAACCTGAACTGGCCACATCCTCTGCTATCTGGAAAAATGAAAGAGACTTTGGCAGAACTAAAAAGTAACTAATCATCAGAGAACATAAACTGGGGTTCTTCAGCATACCTTGAGAAGCAGATGATCAGAAGCAGGGAATTGACTACTAACCTAAGATTCTCAGAACAAAGAGATGACTACACCAAGCAGACAGATTCCACCACGACCAAGAGAACAAAATTTCTCTGTGTTACACTCTCCTTTGCATTCCTCTTTACAGATTCTCTCTCATACAATTCCTGGCTCTTTCTTCTTAAGAATTAGTTTCTTTAATGTCAATCCAGAAAAAGACTAATTGTTCTGCAGAGCTATTAAGCCAATCCAAGGACATGACTCCCCAATACCCTTGGATGGATTATGTCTCATTAGTCCTTTCTGGGAAAACAATAACTAGTCAAACAAATACCTAAAAAAATCAACCCCATCAACAGGACATTCAATTGGACAATTCGAATTGACAATTCAAAACTGTCAATGAAGATTTACCTCTCACTTTGGCTGATACAGTAAATAACACAGTCCAAGCCCTGGGAGAACAATTTAATTTCCTTAACTCAAATAGTTATAGTTAATCATTATAGCTACAGATAATACAATGGTGTTGGATTTTCTCTTGGCCAACCTAAACCATTGCTAACACTTCACATTATACCTGAATTAACATTACAGATGAAATGAAGCAATCAGTCTATATCTAAGCTAAAAAGAAAAAAAAAAGGCAGCCGAGCTACCTAGAGAAACATTAAGACTTGTTTTCTTGGTCAGGCCTGAAAAATCTTATGTCTTGGTACTGAAGTGCCTTCTTGTCCCTTCTTGAAATACTTCTCATTATTCTTGTTTGTCTCACAGTCATTTAATGCTTATTGTCCGGTCTCAAATGCTTTTGCACATCTATTGTCTCAGCAGATGGTTCAACATGTGATTCAAAAATAAAAAGAATATGAAATTATGCTGATTGACACTTAAACTGAAAAGCAGTTCTCATCTTTAAGGAGAATCACTAACAGAGTTGAATGTCTTGATAATTCTTAATTATATATCCTGAGTGAAGAGAAAAAATGAGAACTGAGAATAAAAAAGTTTCTACACTCCTTGGAAAAGACTGATTGCTCTTTAGCCACGGTAACAAGTAGCCACCAGAACGGGCTTTAAATTCATTCGATCGATAAACTTGCCTCATTGAACATGCTTTAGAAGCTAGCCAATCAATGATAGTCCTTGTTCCTGAAGTAGCCAATTGGGAACTAATCCATTCCAATAAAAACACCCCTCAGGGCCAACCAAACAACAGCCATACCCAAGTAATCATACTTCTACAGATGACATCAGTCCAAACATGCTTTTGAACATCTGCCAGGTCCTGAAGCCATGTTTCTTTAAAACCCTACAAAAGATCAATAATTTTCTCTGCTTGAGTCCAATCCCATTATAGCTCCGTTACAATAGTAAGCAAAAATTCCGCTTTGTCTTTTTATTTCAGATACTGAGTGATGGTCTCACCATCCTTTGATACACTTTAAGCTTCCTTTTTAATAAATGCAAAAATCTTTGGAAACTTTTTGCTTTAATATATTTCCCTAGATAGTATAAAAATACAATTTAGATTACCTTTGTTATGCTGAACTAATATGGATACTTAGCATTAAAATTAAAAACTGGTATTGTGCTAATATCTATTCTTGAAAACAGCTAAACATTTTCAATTATAGAATCATTCAGGTCAGTGTGTTTTGGGGGTGAATATTCTAGGGTCATAAATCAACCCAGATTTTATTCTGGCAAATTTCCTGAGTAATTATTTTTATGCTTTTCAATTAAGTGCTTTCATTCAGTTATAAGATTTTTTTGTAGATGATGTGAAAATTACTCTAAATCATATCTGCAATCTCAGCAGGATTCACAGCACAGGAAGCAATATCCTAAGCAGAATACTTGAGAAAAGATGGCTCAGCTTCCCTGCTTCTACCTTCATCTTCCTCAGGCTTGACAAGACTGAAAAAGCTCTCTTTCCCAGTGCCTCTCTACACAGGAATCGAGCATGCTGCGTTTGCCTCCAACAAGGCAGATAGTCATTTCATCTTCTGTGCATCACTGGCCTGGAGCCCAAGCATACCTGGCTAAATAATTAATCATAAATACAGATTCAGAAAAGTATCTCCATTGGAGACCTTACACCCTAAACTGTAAAAGCATAAACACGCTATAACATAACAAAAATGCAATCACGAGGCTGTTAAAAAATAATCTCAAAAATTCACCTGCTTCAGCTTTCTGTCTTAAGGTAACCATATTGATCAACTCTAAAAGTTAAAGTAGGTATTTTTACAACTAGGAATAAATTCTAGGAACTATAGGCCCTCCCTTCACATCTCCTTTATCATTCTCTTTATACTTCTCCTTCAACCCAAGCTGACAGACAGAAAAACCAGTTAAGATCTTGACAGAGGCAGAACAGTCACACAGAAAAAATAAATAGATCCTACTTCCAGTTAGAATCTGGTAGAATTAAATCCTGAGGAGCAAGAAGAAATGTGAATATTAAGTAACCTGTTTAAATCTCCTGGTTGCTCAAGTCTTTCCTTTGAGATGCCATCTGGGAACAGGATTTGAGTTAGCATCATGATTAAAAAAAAAAAAAAAAAAAAAAAAGACATAACTACATCATTTAATGAGGGCCTACTATGTGCCAAGTATTTAAATATTATAACTACTGTGCAAAAAAGAAGTATTATCATTTTATACGTAAAGAAAATAAGACTCCGAGGAATTGAGTAATTTGCCCAAGGCTAAGCTAATTAACTTGATCAGCTCCTGGGTGGTTATCTTGGGATTCCAATTACAGTCATGTTGTTACCATGTGGCTACATTCTTCCTTATCTTCTTTGTCATTATTCCTTATCTAGATTCCTTATCAGAATCAAGGTAGAGACTCTTAATGCTGGTTCCAAAGGTTCTGATTGCTCTACTGCCACCCTAAGAGAGTCACTGTCCCAGTAATCTACAGCTACTGATGATGATATTAAAAAAATAAGACAATAATGATGAAAATAACAACACCTTAAATGAATTATTTCATCCTTATAACAACCCACAAAGTTGGTCTGGTCTTAGCCTCTTTTTACAGGTGGGAAACACAGTGCCTGAGCAGTGACGTTGCCTAAGCTGATGCAGGTAGCTGATGGTGGAAGCCCGAGCCTAAGCCGTATAAATTATCTCACACTGCATCAGAGGAACGTGTCAGATCTCTCAAGTCTGTTGGGAGTGGAAAAACAGTTGAAAACCACCATTCTATAGAATAAACTAAACTCTTTATAGTCTGTTCTTCAAGCTCCTTGATGATCTTGCTACAACCTGTAATTTCTAACCTTATTTTTTTGCACTCCTTCTAATCAAGAAATTTCTTGCTGTTTTCCATAAATACCCTGAGTTTTTCTCATTTACCTAATGCTATCCCTTTTAGCTGAAATGGCATTTTCTATGGATTTCAACAAAGTAAAATTTTATCCAATATAAAACTTCCCTCCCCACATAGAAAAACCTCTCCCACTGCTGAACTTCTATAGCACTTTGTCCTTCTCTCAGAACATTCAGAGATATTTATGTGCTGGAATGGATTCCTACTTGACTTCAGTAGGCATTGATTCCATGTGGATCCTGTGGAATGAACATCCTCCTGGGGCAATGTGCCTGGCTGGAAGAAGTTGAAGATCTAATGAAACCAGAGAGAAGAGACAGCTGTAAACCTTTAGAAGTTGCCATCCTAAAAACTATGATCCTCACTAAGAGCAAAACAAAGCATCAAACTTATTCTTTTGTTTTGTTTTGTTTTTCTTTTTTTGAGACAAAGTCTTGCTCTGTTGCCCAGGCTGGAGTACAGTGGCACGATATCGGCTCACTGCAACCTCTGCCTCCTGGGTTCTAACTGATTCTCCTGCCTCCTGGGTTCTAACTGATTCTCCTGCCTCAGCCTCCATAGTAGCTGGGATTACAGGCATGCGCCACCATGCCCAGCTAATTTTGTATTTTTAGTAGAGAGAGGGTTTCGCTATGTTGGCCAGGCTGGTCTCGAACTCCTGACCTCAGGTCATCCACCCACTTCAGCCTCCCAAACTGCTGGGATTACAGGCGTGAGCCACCACATCCAGCCCCAAACTTATTCTTGTAAAACACAGTAGTTGGGAATATAGACTCGAGCCAGTCTCCATCTTGCTGTGTGGACTTCAACAAATCACTTAACTTCTATGCCAACTGTCTCATCTGTAAATAGGAAATGGTAACAGAACCTTTCTTACTGGGCTGTTGTGAGGACTCAATCAGTTCATATACATAAGGTGCATAGAAGAGTGCATGGCTCATGATAAATATATTTTGTCATTATTATTTTTGAAACTCGTATGTAGATTGGAAAAGTGGCTTCAATTGCAAGAAGGGAATTAATTGTTAGAGATCAAAAACTTTCAGAAAAAACAATTTAGGTGAAACATATAAAATGGCTTATATATTAATGAAGCAGTACCATTTTCCTCTGAAAAGTTACAGATCAAGAGAAGATATAACTGAATACTATAAAATAATAAATCAAATGATGGTAGAAATAGGTGAATATACACTTTCTAGGTAAAGTACAGAGACAGCAGAAACATGGGAGTTTATCTGGGAACCTAAAGGAGATAGTTTTAGGTCAAACAAATTTAACAGATTGATAGTTTCTAACTCAACAGATGAATTTAACATTAGCTATATAAACTTGGAATACAATTGTTTTCAGGAAAATAATGTTTTATGTATTGCCTGGGTTTTCTGGCTAACCCATAAAAGCCAATTTAACTTAATATTACTCTAGTAGTAATTATAGATGATTTTAATATTAATAGACTATTTTAATTACCAGACTTTTAATATTAACATCTATTTTACTAGTTATGTACAACAATGGTTTTTTAACACATCATCTGTACTGTAGCAATGGCAACTCATGAAATCATACATCATGAATGCAGGAAGGGATCTGAGCGATAGCTAGGATCACTATAGTCCTAGTTTGCCTAGCTTAGTAATGGTTTATGCTTGCCACCTTATTAACAGCTCCCTCTGTTCATTCAGTCACAGAGATTGTTGTGACTTAGCAAAAGTCATAGAGTTAAGAAGGAACTAGAATTAGAACCCAGAAATACTTATTCCTAGTCCAGGAGTCTTCTTGCTAGACTGCATGGACTCACCAGTAGGAAGACAATGGTGATGACTATGATGGTCAGGATTTGGGGCACCCTATGGGAGTAAAGCTCTCCTTATCCCAGAGGGACTGTCTGGGGTCAAGGGCTGAGGACCGAGGGATTTAGGATCCTTGCTTGTGTATCTAAGGCTGGCCTATCTCCTTTCTCATTGTCCCTACTTGTGGCTTCTTGCTCACCACCTCCCTAGTATGGGAAAGGTTATGAAGGATATAAGGAATTTAGTTCGGGATGTGTTAAGTGTGAGATATCTCTTCAATATTTAACTGGAGATGTAGAACAGGAGTCCAGACTGGAGATACCAGTCTGGAAGTCAGCAATGAAAGGGTGGTATGTGAAGCTTAGGGCCATCATCAGAGAATAAGAAGAGTTCCGCAGTAAAGAACAGGGGCCAAAAGGAAGGTGAGTGGTAAGGAGATGAGAAGGGGCTCAGGGCATTGAACAACCAACTCTAATACTAAGGGAAAGAAAAAAATGAGGCCGATGACAATAAGCATGATAAACTGCAGCTACTACCACTGGAAACTTACTATGTTCCAGACACTCTACCAAGTATTTTTTATATATATATAAATTCAATAGAATAGGGAGAGAGAGAGATATATATATATCTTAGCTCTCATTTCTAGCCTCTGATGTAGGGGAAAAATAAGACTAAGAGAGGTTAAGAGACTTGACTACGGACATCCAGACAGACAGACAGTCTGGGTTATATTTTTCTTTTGTGGAAAAAATGTATTACTATGTCTTTGTAGTCAAGATAATAACATTGAATCATGTGAATATGACTTCAGAATGAGGATTCTGTCAATGATCCTTTTGGTAAGTATGCAGAGGTCAGTGGCCATGTATCTGCTCAAAGCATGTTCTGCTAAATGAGCAATGGAACATGTTTGCTCTTAATCTGCACTATTAGTACTATAGGTGTATTCATATTACAAACACAAAAACCATCAGGAGCTTTGATTATTTATAAAACAGAAATACGTATTAGGAAATTTATTATTTAATATGCTGATTATAAGTTTTGTTATGACGGGCATTTATTTGGGCTTCAGCTTCGCTAAGAACAAGTTTTTTCCTTGAGAATATGAATCTGTTGTGAGATATGAGATTGTGCAATGTATGTATAAAATTCAAAAACCAGTATTACCTACTGAAAGTAACAACAAAAGCTAACAAGACTTCTGTTTTTAAAATTATATGAATAAGAAGCTTTATAAACATTACTACTTGGCTGCAGCAGTTTTATATTTGTTGATAATTGAGTTTCTCAGTGGTTAAAACTTATATTGTCTGATCTCCCTCCAAAAAGAATCAGTTAAAGCACTTCCAAAAGATGAAAGTCAGGCATAGACACAAAATTTAATTGATGCTGAAGTTAAAGAGGAAGAAGACTGTATTGTTATAAGGAAGTAAGTCTTGGGCTCTTCTCTAGTTGTTTCACACATTTCAGTCTAATTTCCTATAGCTAAGAGAAGATTCTTAAGGGCAGGGACAACACCTTTTACTTCTTTCGTATAGTGACTAGCACAGTAGTTGGCACACTGTATGTATTGCATGCTTGAGAAAATCCTGATATTTACAATTCTCAACTTCACGTATTGAGAATTTGTGGTCATTCTACCCCTTAAAAGAAACATTTTGTTTCATCCATGTGAAAACACAGATAGAGCCAAAGTTTTTCTACAACCAAACTTTCAAAACAAATTTCCGAAGGAACTTGGTGCTGTTAGAATTTTAGTAGATTTCTTAATAACCTAATTTTCTGTAAGAAACAGTAATTGCCTAAAATAGAGAATTAAACATTTCATTTAGAAATAGTTTTAATTCGGAGCTTTCTCCAAGATCGCCGATTAGGAGCAGCTGAGGATTGAAGCTCCCAGTGAAAGTGTGGAGGGTGAGTGGACGCCACATTCCCAGATGGATTTTTATTGCCCACAGACCAGGAGATTCCCAGGGGGAAGAGCCCGACGGGTCGCCAACGTAGCTGGTTTGGCCGGCGCGGCTGTTTTCGCCGGCGCGGCTGTTTTCACCGGCGCGGCTGTTTTCGCTGCCGCTGTTTGGAGCGGTGCCCAGGCACAGAGGTTCCCCATACAAAATATGTGGGTCCGGGTGCTGTTTTAGCTGGCAATTGGAGCTCCGGGAAGGCAGAGCTGCCCATTCATCTGATTAAAAAAGGGGACTGACTTTGGGAGGCCGATGCGGGTGGATCACGAGGTCAAGAGATCGAGACCATCCTGGTCAACATAGTGAAACCCTGTCTCTACTAAAAATACAAAAATTAGCTGGGCATGGTGGCATGTGCCTGTAGTCCCAGCTACTCGGGAGGCTGAGGCAGGAGAATTGCTTGAACCCAGGAGGCGGAGGTTGCGGTGAGCCGAGATCGCGCCATTGCACTCCAGCCTGGGTAACAAGAGCGAAACTCCGTCTCAAAAAAAAAAAAAAAGGAGACTGAAACAGGCAGCCAGGCCAGGAGATTTCCCAGGCAAAAAAACGCCAGCGCCCGTGGTTTCAGCCTGCACAGTGGGTCACCGCATGGGAAATCACATAGATCCCGGCGCCTTTTCAACAGGTGGCTGAAACACCTGGGAGACAGTCACCCGGCGCCTTTTCAACAGGTGGCTGAAACACCTGGGAGACAGTCAACCATTCAACTAAAAAAAAAAAAAAAAAAAATGCTCTGAGGCAGGGAGCCAGGTGATCAGGCTCGGCTGGTCCCACCCCCACAAAAAACAAAACCAGCCATCAGAAACACTCTGGATCGAGAGTTTCACAGCAAGCACAGCTGAACCTGGGACGGTCCAGCTCTGTGGGGGCGGGGCGTCCACCATTACTGAGGCAGTCTGCCACCATGGAGGTAGTTTGCCATTGCAGAGGCAGTTCTAACTATACTGGTATAAACTGGACTGCAGGGAAGTTCACATGGCAGCTGGGCGGAGCCCACACCAGCTCAGCAAAGCCTCTGCAGGCAGTGAGTAGGCTGCCTCATCGCTGGGCAAGGCAGCCCTGAGAAAAAGGCAGCAGCACAAGGGAAACTCATAAATAAAGCCCTAACTCCCGGGGACAGAGCACCTGGGGAAAAAAAACGGGTTTATGAGTTCTGCTGCAGCAGACTTAAACGTACCTACCCAGCAACTCTGAATGAACAACGGAGCTCACAGCTCAGCACTTGAGCTCCTATAAAGGACACTCTGTCGCCTCAAGCAGCTCCCTGACCCCCGTATATCCAATGAGTCACCTCATAAAGGAGAGCTCAGACTGACATCTGGCGGGTAATCTTCTGGGACAAAGATAGCAGAAGAAGAAACTGGCAGAAACCCTTACTGTTCTACAGCCGCTGCAGGTGATCCCCAGGCAAGCAGGGCCAGGAGTGGACCTCAGCAGTCCTACAGCAGAGGGGCCAGACTGTTAGAAGGAAAACTAAGAAACAGAAAGAAATAACTTCATCATCAACAAACTGGACGTCCAGTGAGAGACCCCATCTGAAAATCACCAACCACAAAGACCACACATA